>LPNX011181460.1:0-171285 GCA_001517045.1 Pseudotsuga menziesii | reverse complement strand
CTTGAAGATTTGCAAGAAAAACAAGAGAACTCCACTCCATTGTTGGTTGACAATACTTCTGCAATCAAGCTAGCTAAGAATCCTAGATTCCATGATCGAACCATACACATCAACACAAAGTATCATTTGATTCAACATCATGTAGAGGCCAAGACAATCCATCTTCGACATTGTTCCACAAATGATCAAGTTGCAGACATCTTCACCAAAGCGCTTGTACAAGAAAAGTTTGAAAGGTTCAGAAACATGCTCAGACTTACGAACACCCCTTCGGATTAAGAGGGGGATTGTTAGAATATAATCCGTTAGGGTTATATAATGTAAATAAATAAATAGTAGGAAGCCAAACAGGCTGAGTGGAAGGTGAAACCCAACCGCCATGTGATTTGTATAAATATAGGCATTTGCATTTGAATAATTAATGAATCGGGAGTTATTACCAACAATTACTAAGAGGGATATTTAATCAACCCTCAAAGAAAGGCCTGAGTAGTTGTATCCAAGGCTAAATATAGAAGTTGAAATTGTTTGAGAGATAGAACCGAGAACCAAGAATTATCAAGATAAGGAAGCAGTGACACTCAGTTTCTACATCCTGAATGTTGATTTACTATCTCAGAATAATTCACTCCATAAATTTTGAGGCTTCGAGCTATGTTATGCTTGCATTGCTCTGCTTCTCGCTATTTTTTCCCACCAAGCATCCCTAATTTAGATGCGCTCATGATATTTTAGCTACAAGTTTCAATTTATGCATCTAGTTCTCTCTTGCGGGTGTGATGTAGGAGCATCCTTCGCCTCAGGAAATACACATCAACCAAAAACATTTTTGTTCTAAGTAGGTAGATTGTAGGATGAATAAAGTTGTTGCAACTCTATGGTTGTTGATCCATGGCATTAGAACCATGTGGTTACTCATGTTGAAACATGTGTTGAAATTCCTGTACATATGGTACCGATAAGTGCTACAAATCCTTTTTTGCTACTCGATGCATCCTAAGTAGACTAATGTTACTTCATATTGTAACTTCATGCTAGAACTATGTGTTGCTACACTCACACTACTAGTCCACAAGTCACATGAGGATTTCGTGCCAAGTGGCAATCAACTATAAATTAAGGTGAAATGAAATTGAAACAACCAAGCGGTTGTACCATCATGACCATTCATCTTCCATTTAGAATGGGAACAAATTCGGTAAGGGTTGGACAATTATACAACCACGGCTATTCAACTCGAGCAAAAGGAGGAAAATGAACTGATAGAGGCATGGTGTTAAAAGGAAAAGAGGAATATCAACAAGGGGGTTCATGCAAATTTCAGGCTAGGAAGAGACTGAAACTCAAGGAAGGATTTAATCACAAAGGAGAATTATGGTTTATTGGAAGAGGATAAATTGTGAAGGACATGCTATGGGAGTAGATCCAACCAACGAACAACATGAAGGAAAAGCTAAAACAAAGCATAAATGCATTGATTCAGAGACTTGATACTTCTCATGTTTTCACTATTGTAACAAAATTACATACCATCCATATTGTTGTAGGTTGTTACTCGTCCATTTGTTAATGTTGTTACTCATGTTAGTAATTGATGTAATGGAACATCTGTGATTGATCCTGGAATTTATAATAAAATACGGTGTGCATTTCATTGATATTCAACCATTAATTATCTATGTTATTTCTCGTTGTGTTTGATGATAGTATGATTTATTCCATTTTGTATTCCGACAAACAAAGTAGGGTTTTGTAACCATTAGTTTGTTGCAGTATCCCTACCTCTGCATCAAGCGGTATCAGAACTAGTTTCATCTCTAGGTTGTGAATATTGGAGAAATAACAAAACGAGTTCCAACCCTAGATTGGTAAGAATGGAGAGATAATTGAATGGAGTTTCATCCCTAGCAGGAGAATATTTATAAAGTTATCTGAGATTTGTTTAGCACTCAAGAAATTGGTTCCTATACAAAGTGTGGTTGCGTGATACCTGAAAGAAGGTGTTTCAGCAAGTGCATTTGTTGAAGGTGGGGCTCATGAGAGATAGTGTTTATGAGGTAGGTATGTAACTGGTAGTCCATATTTAATACTATGAGGATATATGTGTGGATATAACCACAAAAGGAACGAACCAAGAAGGCATGAGTAACCAATGGAACTAGAGAATCAAAGAACCTACGAATTAACTGATTGGAAGACTGATTTATACATCAGGAGTTATACTAGTGGCTCCCATGTAGTGATTTAGACACTCCTAGTTAGCTATTCAGTTGGTATATTCAAATCTTATCCACATGATTCAAATTCTACTTATTGTAACACTATTGTATTACTGCAGGATTAATGAAGATTAAGGAGTTATTGGATAAGGATCTAGGAAACAAGGATGGAGAAGGGAGCAACTTTAGCTCTCAACATGGTGAAAGGAAGAGCCTTGGTGGGTTTTATTTTCAAAGACATGGCCTCACAATTTCCCTGATGAATTCAAGGGTTAAATGAATATCTATGCTCATCCTACCATTCCCAATTTTACTGAAGAACATAAAGAGGAATCTAAAGTGTAAAATGAGTTAGTTGCTTCATGGGAATATATGTTTGTTAAGTACTATACCTTGAGTGAAGAATGTCAAAGATCACTACCATTCAAATATTTTTGTGAAGCTCAACATAAGACAAATCCAACAGGTATCTTATGAATTCCTTTTCAATATTTTGACCTAAGAAATTATATTGGTAAGATTTCCTTTCAAGTGTACTGAAAGTTCTTGGATTCAAAAGTTAGATACCTATTTCCGATTGAATCCTATGGTTGAGAGAGATGCCATTAATTGGCTAATATACATTTGATGGTGAAGAAAATGATTGGTGGTTTCATGGAGTAAAGAATCTTGGTCATGATCAAGTAACAACCTATGAACAATTCACCAAGAGGTTGGTAGAGAGGTTTGATATGAAGGATTCAGATATCATCTTCAGAGAGTTTGCGCATGTCAAGTGGATTGGAACTACCGAATTTTACATTTCTGAGTTTCAAAATTTCGCTATAATGGTCACTAACATTTTGGAGGCTAGATTGGTCCTTTTGTTCATAGAAGGATTAGCATAACCTTTGAAGGGTTTAGTGAAGGCCTACAGACCCCCAAATTTGCAAGATGCAATGAATAGGACAAGGTATCTGCAAGATGTTATTCCTAGAACAAGGTTCCCACCTAGACCTTCAGTTCCTACTCAATACAAGAGTCAAATACCTCCTTTCAAGAGTTTGGTGACCGATTCCCTTGTGGATAGCCTCTAGATAGTCTGCTACACGACTTAGAAGTCCCCAAAGTTAGCGAAGACACTAACTTCTACCGATCCAGCCAATAATATCCTCCAAATGCCATGAGAGAGGAATCCAAACTGATGATAAGGTTGATTTGATACATATTTTGCTCTCGGTTGGGTCGTTAACCCCTCTGCTTGTTCAACTGAAAAAATGTCTCACAACCGTCTGATATGAATCAATGGTGGATGCCAAACCTTATGAGGAAAATTTGAATGGGATTTTGCATACATAGAATGCTCTACCCTTCACGGTAGTTCACCACACACTATTCTCCTTGATCATCGATATTGTCAGGGTATCACCCATACTGTCAATATCCCTTTCCTTTGCGACAAACAACTCTCAATTTTGATGACGATTTCCTTCATTTGTCATGCTCCTTCCCACTGCAAAATTTCTCCTGACTGCATTTCTGGATCTAGATCCGATCTCGGTCGTCTTTCCTCTGCAAACAAGATTTACCTGCAAAACATTGTGTATTCTACATGATTGACAAGAGAACCGGTCAATCCCTCATACGATTTTCAGTTGAATACATTCACACATAACTCTACTGGTTAATTCAAATATTCAAATGCATATGCAGCTCTTCCGCTCACGCAATCACAACAATGTCATTCACAGACATTTTGAACATTTAATCTACTGTTGCTTCTTCATAAATCAGTAAAATAAACACACAGACAATGTTTCGACTCTCGACCTCTCAAAATATTTACAATGAGAACTAACTCCCAGTAATGAGACTTTCTGTAAATGAGAGCTCTCCAAAATTCAGAACCCCTAGTTTTTTAGAACCAACTTTAGAACCCCCGACTTGACTCGTACACGGCATATTTAACTTATATGCTCCACTCCCCCACATAGTGTTCCCGAAAACAAAAAACAACTTACTCCTACTCATGATGGAAATGTCACCATCCTAACAAACTACCCATGGCTTGATCTCTTCGTAGTGAGTCATCATTGGCATGATTTCCCACTACTAATAGATTGGCTAACAAACTCATGAATCAGCAATCCCAAAAGAGCCACAACATGTGACCAGTGTGTCACATTGCTGGCTCCACATCGATGCTCCCGCATCAGACTCCCAAGGTTAAAATTTGTGAACACTTGTTCAGTAGATCAGTTACTGAGTCACCCTTTGTCTCCAATTCTTTAGAATTCATCCATGTAGAGTCCTCCACAGGATGTTCCTTCCATTTGACCAAGTGCTCCAGGTAATCCCTTTTTCTAGTATGCTTTGCCACACTAGTGTCCAATATTGAATCAGATTCTAATTGTTAGGCCATAGGTACCTGCTTCAACCACTGAAGGTCTTTATAGGGTCTTCATCCTCTGCAAGTTGTCTGGTATCTCTTCCTACATAAGTATACCAGTATACAACATTGAAAATGGGTGATATACCAACCCCTGTTGGCATTTCCATTTCATAGGCATTTGCTGGAAAATTTCTGAGTATCCTACAGGGTCCAATATTTTTCATCTTTAGCTTATTACACTCTCCCTTTGGAAATATTAGCTAAGACCAAATATCCTACTTCATAGTTCTTCTCCCTTTTCCTGGAATCTTCTCTTGCCTTGTAACTGGTGTTACTATGTTGTAACCTTGCTTTGACTTTCTCCCATAGTTCATTGATTCTTGTTGTAAACTCTTCTCCATCATCACTCCTCTTCTCCAATTGACCTAAGTCACGAAGTTCACATACTCCTCCTGGATGCATCCCATACATAATTTGGACTCATCCTTGTACTTATGTTTGGTGAATCATTATATGCAAACTTAGCTTAAGCTAGCACCTTATACCATTGCTTTGGATTCTCCCCAATCAGAATTCTCAACGTGTTCCCCAGACTCCTATTAACTCCCTCAGTCTAGCCATCAGACTGTGGATGATCATATGAACTGAAGTTCAACATAGTACCTAACTTTTTCCACAATGTCCTTGTTGGGTGTTTTCTACTATCTTAAATACACCTAATATTAAATTATCAACCGGGGTTGGTAAGCTTAGAGTTCATACAAAATATATGCAAAGGTAAAAAGGATCCTAGGGTGTCATGGAGGTATTTTAATAAACAAAAGATCGAAATATCTTTCAAAATGAAAAACTGAGTCAAACTCCTAAGACTATCTGAATAATTGGACTGGATTGGAATATCAAATTCTAAACATCTACTAAAAATAAAGACATAAACAATAATACTTATAACTTCAGACATTAACTCCTACATCAAGGAAATTATAACAACTAAATTGACAAATAACCAACTAACTACTCCTTAAGCGGAAGGCTGGGGTAAAAAGACAACTTTTCTTACAAAAATAGAAAACTGAAAAGCAAGTAGAAAACTTGATAAAGATAATACAGATATTTAAACTTTATTCTTCAATAAACACATAAAAACAAGAATGATTCCTATGATTACAAATAATCTAACTTTCTCTTAAAAATAAAACATCTAACCCTAAACTCTATATGCAAACAAAGACGTAAAACAACAGTAAAACAAAATCAAAAAATAAGAACAACTTAATACATATTTATTCTAAAAAGAAAATAAAACAAGAATAATAAAACTTTAATCAATAACCTAAAACAATCAAACTTTAATTGAAATGATTAAATAAAATGATCAACTGCAAACATTATCCAAATATTGACAAAACAAAACTAAAAACAATCCGAAGATAAATAAAAAAACATTAAAAACATAACCGAGGGTTAAATGACAAACTAAACAGTAGGTTTGTAAAGGGTGACTGAATGGTAGACTGGATAGACAGTCCGAATGGCGGTTCGTATAGTAAAAATGGTAAAAACTAACCTAAATGAACTAATTCTTCAGTTGAAGTTATGCAGTTCTAAACCTAATGCATGGAATCAATAAACAAACCTATTTAATCAACAAATTAACTTCAAACTAACTCTGAAACAAAAAGAAATCATTGCATTGTAAACTAATTAATAAGCTAGAATTTAATTTAAACAAATTGGAAATTAACTTAAGCAAATTCATGGCAAGAAATAAATAAACAGAACTAAATTTAAATCAAAGCAAACTATTCTATATAAGCAAATTCATAACAGGAAATAAACAAACAAGACTAAATCTAAATGGAAGCAAACTATTCTATATGTTTAGAAATAGAAACTAAAAACAATACTAGAATGAAATGACTGTAAATAAACTAACTAAAAGAAAATAACTAAAAAAAAATGACTGAAAGTAAAGCTATGCACGCATCTACTTATTTAATTGCTGAAATAAAAACTAAGCTAATGTAATACATGAAATTAAATAAAATAGCATTTACTATTATCTAATGCAAACAAACTGGAAATTAAACTAAACTAGCTAAAACAGAAAAGAAAGAACTAAATTAAACAAGGAAATGAACCTTTGGTTGATGAGGGGCCCTCTCAACAATGAGGGGTGAAGTCTGCTAACTCCTACTCAAACACAATCTTCAACAGCAATGCATACAGCTCTTTATTCAACTTCTGAAACAGAATTACAATGCTTATAAAAACTATGACTAATTGACTTCTGACTCTGACTAACTTTTCTTTGTATTCAAAGACTAATATATATAGTTTACATGAGAGATGACCAAGTTGACCCTAAAGGTTGTCTGCTCTCTAATTCTAGGAAATCTTTAAAGCACATAATTGATTTTCAACCAACGCATGGTATGGCTCTTCATTTGGCGTGATCATGGTATAATGTCGTGAGTCTGCTCCTTCTTCAGTGTGAACAGGTTTCTTCAGTGTGAATAGGTTTCTTCAGCATGCTTGATGTGGCGATGACCCCTTCCTTAGCGTGGAGGATGGATTGGTGTTGAGCGCAGGTTTGTACATAGCAGTAGGTTCTAGAATGCAGGTTGTTCATTAGCGCGAGTGTGTGAGTTTGCAAGCTGGTGTGCGATCAAATGCGTGGATGATTAGTCGGTTGCAGGCTGTTTCATGTTTAAACATCCAAAACTGATTATGGACGGCGTGCAGGCTGATGAGCGGGTTGAACGGTGAGCTAAACGAAACATTGAGCGATGAGCTGGATGTGCATCGATATAGGGAAAACATGGCATCGTGGTGAACAGGGAAGAGCACACACGATAGGTTTCTAGAATGAGGGTGCTTCTTCAATTGAATGCATGGGATGGTGATGTGGTGGTAAACAACACCATAGTGACAGCGACAATTCTCTAGAACTTTCCCTCCTTTGAATGCGTGAGTAGCGACAACAGGATGGCGAAATCAATGCATCGGCAATCCTTCTAAATTGTTGATTATGCTATCACCTGGGCACGTATTCAACAAAAAGGTTTGCAGACTTCTTCAACATTTAATGCCTAATATTGGATGTTAATAGTGTGTGGGCTGGTGGGCGAGCTGAACGCCAAGCTGGATCATGAGCTGGACATATGTTGTGAAAGGAAGGCTGAATACGTTTTGGTGTTAATTTTCCCAAACGAACTATAAAATCTGTAAATAAATATACATATCAAATAATACATTAAATATGCTTTAAATAATATACTTTTGAGTTAATAAAATCATAAAAAATGATATTAATAACCAAAGTTATAATAGCATCAAATTTGTTCTTACCTTGTGCTGAAATAACGATCTGCATGACATAAACTATACTAAAAATAATAAAATATGTGTTAAAATATGTTATTTAATCACCAAAAATGATAACAAAATGAGGCTCAACATTCCCCCAAACCAGAGAAATGCTAGATCCCACTAAGCAAAAAGAAAATGACTAAGGAAGAAGGAAAAGTTGCGCTAGTAACTGTCTTCTACTTGGCGAATGAAGGGAATGATTTAAACTTTAATCTTATAAAAGAATATTTATTTTATGTCAAAATAGAAAATATTTTACCAGTCTTAGAAAAAAATGATGGAAAAATAAAAGATTTGGATTTCTTAGGAGACCATGCTATTATAGCAAAATTCAAGATTCAAGATTACATAATAAATTTATAAAGTTTATAGTTAGTTCAACCATGTCCAAAGTTAAACTTTGGACAACTTGAACATATATCACAAATGCATAAATAACATTCTTAATTAACAAGAAAAATAGTATTCATGTGTATTTAAATAAAAAGATGCTAACAGTAAATAAGTGCAAGTATGTTGTTATTGTTTTATAAAGAAAACAAAAATTGACTAGTAAAGGAAAGTGATTCAGATATGTATATTTATGAAAAATAACAGTGCTTAGAAAGACCATATAAAGAGACAATAATATAATTGAGATAATGCCATAGGAAAAGCTAGGCATCTATGCCTCATTATAAAGATATCTTGTCATCATAAAATACTTTGAGTGTACCTCGGAGTGTGAGAGATGTAACTATGGGTCCCATTTCTAGGATAATAACATCCTAGGTATTGATTGAATTAGATGGCTAGGTCCAATCCCAACTTACAACGATTCTCAAGTGACAGCAAAGATAATGGGCCTTAACATTTTTAAAATAAAATTGAAAAATTTCCTGTATATGATCATTATTTTACGAATCATGTGCATAGTAGTGCATTAACCAAATCTCTTTGCCTAATATTGCCCCGCTGTCACTGAACCTGTTTAGTACCCCGGTGGGTTTAGCTTGGTACCATGCAAGTATAGTCCCGCTGCTAGCGAGTCTGTTCACTACCCTGGCGGGTTTACTTACATTTATCGAGCTTCCTGTTTTTGAGTTTTTACTTAGAATTGACCCGCTGCCAGCAGGCCTATTCAGTACCCTGGTGGGTTTGCCTCGTATATAATGATATTAAATATATGGAAGCCAATTGGTACTAGAGCGTGCTAAGCCCTGTTAAAACACATAATTCAATTTTACAGAAATAAACTTACAAATAGCTTTTCATACTAGCCTTAATCATAAATCATGTCAAAAGAGAATAACTTAAAGTTGTTCTTTGATCTTAGAATCCTTCCTTTTCAGAAGAGATAAGTAATGTTCTCCACAAGTAAAAATTCCACCTACTCTCGAGTTATCACAAAGAGATATTTGAGAGACAAGTTTTGATAAAAAGTATAGGATGAACTAGTAATCCATAGGCACAAGATGAATGATAATGAAAATCAAGCACTGTTTGAAATAACTAATAAAAAATATACTTGTTTGAATCAAAATATCAAAAACTATCTGAATCATAAAAGGAGCGGTTAAAAATGATATGCAAGGAGTTATTTTTAATTTTCACTACAAACTGCAAATTAAGAAAAGTTAAGATACCTTACGAGCGTAATTACCTTTTCCAGATAATACTTCATGAGTTGCTTATAGAGATAAAGTATCCATGATAAGACTACAAAACCACTTGTTAGATGATTCAATTTATTCATAAAAACATAGAAAGCAAAAGAGTTGCATGTAATTTATTTTATTAGAAGTGACTCTTATTTATTCATAGAAGCAAAAACATATCTACATAAATACAAGTGATGATAACCCAAAATGATTTCACGGATCAGGAGGAGGAGGAATAAATTTCTCTTCAATCAATTCCATTTCTCTATGCTGTAAAACATTTTGTACAAAATCTTGTCTAGATGTTGGTCGATGATAAAGCCTAAGTCTATGTCCATTCTCTATAAAGGAAAATTTTGAGCCGTCAATTGTTTTAATTTTTGCTGATCCATTGTCAAAAGATGTAACTACTTCATAAGGGCCCAACCAACGGGTAGTTAATTTTTCCTTGTAAGTTTTTAAACCATGAATCGAATAGTAATGCCCAGTCTTCGACATTAAATTTCTTTTGCTTGATAAATTTATCATGCCATTGCTTCCATTGATTCTGTATTAGCAGGGTTCTTTGGAGCACATCCTGTCTAATTTCATCTAATTCATTAATCTGTAGGATTCGTTGTTTCTGTGCTTCATCCAAATCCATACCTAATTGTGCTGCCATACGAAAGGTTTTAGCTTGAAATTCAATAGGTAAAAGGACTTGTTTGCCATATACTAACTGATAGAGGGTATGTTCGGTAGTATTTCTCCATGTTATCCTATAGGCCCATAAATCCTCGCGAATTCTATCTGCCCAATCCTTATGATGTAAGTGAATGGTCTTGGTTAAAATAGCTTCTAATACTTTATTGGTTGATTCTACCTGGCCATTAGCCTGAGGATGGTAAGGTGAAGACTTGCAATGTCGGATACCATACTTCGTAGTGAGCTCTTGCATTAATTTGGAGGTGAATTGAGTACCTTGGTCTGTGACAATTTCTTTGGGTACACCAAACCGGGTAAATATTTCTTCATATATGAATTCTACTACAGATTTCTCTGTAGCCCTAAACAAAGCTTTATCTTCTACCCATTTGGTAACATAATATGTACAAACCAAGATATATTTCTTTTTATCAGACATGGGAGAGATTGGTCCTACAAAATCAAGAGCCCATTTTTCAAAAGGCTCAATCATGACCTGAGGTTGTAAAGGAATTTGGTCTGATGTTGTGGGTCTACCCATTCTTTGACAACTATCACATCCTTTAACGTACTTAGCAGCATCCTTAAAAATGCTTGGCCAGTAATAACGAGAGTGCAGTACTTTGTATGCTGTCCATTTATCAAAAATGTTTCCTCCACATGGTCCATCATGGTTGCATGCTTGGACGATGTATGTCATTTCATCCTCTCACACACATATTCTAATAATAAGATTTGGGCCAGTGCGAAAGAGGTCATTATCAACCTAGGAATAGTTAGAGCTTTGTACTATTATGCGGTGTTTCTCGTATGGAGCCAAATGGTGTGGTACTTTTCGAGTCGCTAGATAGTTTTCAATATCAGCAAACCAAGGGGTTTGAACAGATACAACAAATAGATGTTCTTCAGGAAAAGTATCATCAATAGGTTTAGTATCACTATTGTGTTGTATACGAGAAAGAAAATCCACTACTAAGTTTTCTTTACTAGGTCGATCAATGACGGTAATATTAAATTCTTGTAATAGGAGAAGCCACTGGGTAAATCTACCATTGGTAATCGGTTTATTCATTAAGAATCTAATGGCAGAGTGATCGGTGCGCACAAAAACTTCGCACCCTGTAATATAATGGTGGAATTTATTAATAGAATAGACTACTGCCAAAAATTCTTTTTCAGTAACAGTATAGTTTAATTCGGAAGGAGAAATATTTTTACTGATAAAATAAATGGCATAAGGTGATTGTCCTTCTTTTTGGCCTAGGACTCCTCCTATAGTCGTATCGGAAGCATCATTAGATATATGAAAGGGAAGGGTCCAGTCAGGGCCCCTAAGTATTGGTGCTACTAATAGTTTAGCTTTTAAAATCTCAAAAGATTTTTGGCAAGATTTTGTCCATTGGAATTCTACATCTTTTACAAGAAATTTAAACATTGGTGCAGCTATCTTTGTAAATTTTTCAATAAAACGGTGATAATAGCCTCCATGACCCAGAAAGATTCTCACCTCCTTTTGGGTTTTTGGAGAGGGAAGGCCAACTATTACTTCGATCTTAGCAGTGTCTACCTTAATTCCTTGAGAAGAAATATGGTGTCCTGAAACTATACCTTTTGTCAGTAACATTTTACACTTTTCATGACTAAGAGCTAAGTTTGTCTCTTGACATCAGATCAACACTTTCTCGAGGTTGTCAAGAGCCTTTCTTGGAAAGTATTACCATAGGCTGTAAAATCATCCATGTATACCTCGACACAATCATGTATAAGATCAGAAAAGATGCCTAGGATTGCTCGCTGAAAAGTAGTGGGTGCATTACATAAGCCAAATGGAAAAACTTGATAGGAAAATGTCCCCCAAGGACATGTAAAAGTGGTCTTATCCTGATCTTCAGGTGCTATTAGGATCTGGTTGTATCCACTATATCTGTCAAGAAAGGAAAAATACTGCTTACTTGACAAGGTATCTAATACTTGGTCAATAAAGGGAAAAGGAAAGTAGTATTTAAGAGTGGCTTTGTTCAGTTCCCTAAAATCAACATAGATACGCCATTTCCCTATAACTTTGTTTGTAACTACCACTAAAGGATACACTAATTTTCTATCGGAAATAGGATAGATGAAACCGGCTGTAAGAAGTTTTTGTAATTCTCCTTTTACTGTATCCTTCAAAGTAGGATTCATCCTCCTCTGAGGCTGTCTTACAGGTGGTGTATTTGGATCCATATAAATGTGGTGAATACAAGTGTCAGGGTGTATACCCTTCATATCAGTGTATTCCCATGTGAATCCTCCGGCTTGTTTTTTAAGAACCTTAAGTAGTTGAGCTTATTGATCTTCACTTAACCTTGCATTTATGTGCATAAATTTCTCAAGGCCAAATTCACAAGGTATGGTGAAAGGTCCTGTATGCTCTTCGATTGTGAAGACACAAGGTGCTTTTGTAAACATTGAGAGAGCCATAGTTTCTTGAAACTCATCTCCAAATATTTGATCAAATAAACGACTGAGGAAAATCTATACTAGTGGTGGAGGAAATAAACTGATTCAATACATTCTCAGTAGTCTGCTCTTGCAATGTCCAGGAGAAATCACTAGGAAAGGAAAGGTCATCAAAATATTCGTCCCCAAAGGAAAAATTTAACCATCATGAATTTTTAGTTACTGGTTGTGCTGGGGGATATAAAATAATTCTTTGGGTAGACAACCCATTTGAAATGGTAATCTCCCCTTTCCTACATCCTATAAAAGCATTGGCAGTGGCTAACCAAGGTCTTCCCAAGATGATAGGATGTCCTTTAGAAGGATCCTTTGATTCTATGACCATGAAGTTGACAAGGTATTCCCATGAAGCTACTGATACAATAATGTCATCTAGGACTCCAAAAAGCTTTACCGTAGTACGGTTTGCTAGTTCCAAGATGGAAGGGGTAAGTCGAAGAAATTGTCCCAACTATAAAGCTTCTAAAACTGCGGTGTTCATCATATTGATGGCTGATCCTAAATTGATTAATGTGTTATCTATGGCGGTATTATTTATAATTACAGTCACTACTGGGGCTCCTGGATTTGTATATTTTGCAATCCGAGACTAATCTGACATTTATTCAGACATCTCCCCTATGACATGAATTGTAAGGGGGTCCTTTTGTTTCTTCCTTGGGCGTTTAATGCATAATTCCTTTATCACCTTACTATAAATTGGTATATCTTTAATAACTTGCAATAACAGGATTTTGACACAGATATGCTTTAATTCATTCAAGATATCGTACTCAGAATGAACTACGGGTTTTTCTATTACTAGTCTTGCTGGAAATGGAGGAATTCTTTGTTCCTGAATAGGTTCTTGCGGAGGGTGGGTAGGTACTGGAACTTTTGGAATGTTCACATCCTCCAAGATGGAATCATTCACAGGTTCATTTTAATCTTCTTCTTCTTCATTTTCCTCACGAATGATGACTTATGTTTTGGGTTTATCATTAACAACTCTTCCAGAACGTAATTGAATCTCATGTATAGGTACAGTCGAAACAAGGTAGGATGGAAGAGTTTGCAACTCAATATTGTTAAGATCTTGAGTTGGTTTATTATTAGGGTTAGGTATCGGTTGTGTAGGTAATAAGGTCGGTCATGTAGGATTTGTATTCTGGAAGTGATGAGGTTGTTGTGTAATGAGAGGATTTGGAGGTACAAATCCAGGCAAACGCTGCTGGAAATTTGGTTAATGTTTAGGATAAGGATTATTAAGTGGAGGGATAGGTTGTGATTGAGGGTATGGCTATCTTCTCCACCCTTGTGACCAATACTATTGTTGTGGAAATTGAGGAGGAGGATACTGAGGTGGCCAACTCTGCCAACTAGGATTGTTCCATTGTTGGGGTTGTTGGTATGGAGAGTAAGTAATAGGGTGGGGATTGTGGTGGAAAATTCTAGTATGCTGGTTGATCTTTATATTGCCAGGGAGGCCTCCTAGATGTTTCACCTACATCCTTACTCTTATAAATGGCTTGCAATCCAGGAAAGGATGGGCAGTTATCTATCAGATGTTCCTCTATACATATGTGACATATCATTAGAGGAAATTTCAACTCAAAATGGGCCTCCTAAAACAAATTAATAACATAATAGTTAAAATAATAAAATAATATTTATTAATTTTGGAGGAAGAAAAGAAAAAAACTACTTTTTTGTTTGTATTTTTGACATATCTCCCTGTGTTTTTACTCAAATTTAGATCGAGAGAGTTCGTTGGATGTGGAATTAAATTCCGCATCCAATGATTAACCACTCGGCATACTTTTGATGGACCCCGCTACCCCAAAAACAAGAAATACTTGAAAAAACATGATGAAAACATATTTTTTAGGTATTTCTTAGTTTTGGGGTAGCGGGGTCCATAAAAAGTATGCTGAGTGGGTACTCGTTGGATGTGGAATTCAATTCTGTATCCAATGAGCTGTCCCGATTGAAATTTGAGTAAAAACACTAGGAGATATGTCGAAAATACAAACAAAAAGGTAGTTTTTTCATGATACCTATCCCCAAATTTATATTAAAAAAGTGTTTAAGGCCTATACGGTATTTCAAATTTAAATCAATTTCATTGGCTAACACATGATGACATGGAATTTGAATTAGAGTTAAAAGGCCCATTTTGAGTTGAAATTTCCTCTAATGTAGAGATATTGTTTAACGGACATTCCCTTTGGGGATGTTTTGTTCTACACCTTGGCCCAAAAAACACTCATTGCTGCGCATTCTTCATATTTCCCTTTCTTGGCTTGTAAAGCATCTAATTGAGAACCCATGGTTCCTAAGATGTCAGTCTTAAAATTTTCCAATAGGTTACCCAATTCCATCCTTGTAACCCCTCCTGAACTAGGAAAATTTTCTCTTACATTTCGACAATAATGCTCTTACAAGTTTTTCCCAACTTTCCCCCTACTTCTAGAATAATTTTTACACATCTCACTGATCTGTGCAAAGGTTTTATGAGAAATATCGCCAGCTTCCATGAGATTAAGACTCTTTAGCAAGTCCTCGGAGATTCCTTTGGGAAAAAGTGTACGTACTGCATCTTCTTGAAGGTCATGATATTTTGATTTATGAAGTGTATAAATGAACCTTTCGAGATAATCCTCTAGGCTTTCATCTTGAATTTTTTATATCTTGAATATATCGTGTCGAGAATCTTTAGGTTTGCAGTATTCTTGATACTTTCGCAAGAATGAGGTTCTCATGTCATCCCAAGTCCTGATAGTGGATTCACCTAATCCCATGAACCATCGCAAGGAGGAATCTTTTAATGTAACGGGAAAGAGTTTTATTTTGTGAGCATCTTGTAGATAATTATAGCTCCTACAGAGAATATCAAACTCAAACAAGAATGTGTCTCGGTCCTCATTACTTTTTCCATAAAAGGTAAGTAAAGAAGAAGGAGGGATGTTTTTAATATTTACATCTACTACAGTATCTAGAATAGGAAACCCAAAGGTAGCCTCAGTTTGATTTTCTCCTTCTCCTTCATTATTTCTAACTTCGTTACGATCTCCGTTCTATCCCGGTCCCTCAATATAGGCTGGGTTTTTAATATAAATATACCTAGGAAGCTCCTTTAGAGGTGATAATGGAGCATCCCAATGCTCTGTTTTAGGAAAGATCTTCCTTTGGTCAACCATTTTCTTATTGAACCCTAAAGGGAGAGTAGGTTCTACTGTGGATGTCTCAATTTGTGAGATGACTGTATCTATGGTGTTTCCAAAGAGGGATTTTACCTATTCAGGATCAACAAAGTTTAGACTTCCTACTAGTGAAAAGGTTGTATCCTTTGGTTTTGTGACTAGTGGAGAACTAGAGGTTACTAGTGGTTGATCCTTCTAAATTTCTTTCGGAATGAGGTCCTCATGACCTCTAGGCAAGGTTCCTTCACCTTCTATGGTTCCCTCAGTAAGATCTCCTAGAAGAGTTTCTTTAGGTTTCCAAGCAAAATTACTCCCTTCAGGTGTTTTTCGATACCTTTATGGTGAGTTAGTAGTTGGGGTATTACATCCCCTGGAAGAGTTAGTAATAATGTTGATAGCTTTTCATGTCTTAATAAATCTACCCTGAGGATCTCTAAGTCTGTTCATGAAAAGAAAACTAAATTAAAGCAAACATATGCTATTACTATTGTTGCAGGATTTGGGGGCACCTGTTATAAAAAAATTGCTTGTTCTAAAAAAAGAAAAACAAGTACATGAAAAATACAGAAAATAACACACCTATAAAATCAACAACGGAACAACAAGGCTTTGAGGTACCCCACTATAGTGGATGCATTTGGCTGTTACACCATGGAAATTCCAGGAATTTCATAGTGAAGTCGTCTTTGCGTCTTACTGTTCTCCCCTCCCTCTTCCCGTGTAATATAAAAGAAATCTATCTATCTATATAAACTTCATAAAGGAACCATATTTATTCTACCTTATAAAAAAACTCCCTGGCAACAACGCCAAAAGTGTTGGGTGTTTTCTACTATCTTAAATACACCTAATATTAAATTATCAACCGGGGTTGGTAAGATTAGAGTTGATACAAAATATATGCAAAGGTAAAAAGTCTCCTAGGTTGTCGTGAAGGTATTTTAATAAACAAAAGATCGAAAGATCTTTCAAAATGAAAAACTGAGTCAAACTCCTAAGACTATCTGAATAATTGGACTGGACTGGAAAATCAAATTCTAAACAGCTACTAAAAAAAAAGACATAAAAAATAATACTTATAACTTCAAACACTAACTCATACATCAAAGAAATTATAACAACTGAATTGACAAATAACTAACTAACTACTCCTTAACCGGAAGGCTAGGGTAAAAAGATAACTTTTCTTACAAAAACAGAAAACTGAAAAGCAAGTATAAAACTTAATAAAGATAATAAATATATTTAAACTTTATTCTTCAATAAACAAATAAAAACAAGAATGATTCCTATGATTACAAATAATCTAACTTTCTCTTAAAAATAATACATCTAACCCTAAACTCTATATGCAAACAAAGACGTAAAACAACAGTAAAACAAAATCAGAAAACAAGAACAACTTAATCCATATTTACTCTAAAAAGAAAATAAAAGAATAATAATAAAACTTTAATCAATGACCTAAAACAATCAAACTTTAATTGAAATGATTAAATAAAATGATCAACTGCAAACATAATCCAAATATTGACAAAACAAAAATAAAAACAATCTAAAGATACATCAAAAACATTAAAAACAGAAACAAGGGTTAAATGACAGACTGAACAGTAGGTCTGTAAAGGGTGACTGAATGGTAGACTAGCCAGACAGTCCAAATGGCAGTCCATATAGTAAAAATGGTAAAAACTAACCTAAATGAACTAATTCTTTAGCTGAAGTTATGCAGTTCTAAACCTAATGCATGGAATCAATAAACAAACCTATTTAATCAACAAATTAACTTCAAACTAACTCTGAAACAAAAAGAAAGCATTGCATTGTAAACTAATTAATAAGCTAGAATTTAATTTAAACAAACTGGAAATTAACTTAAGCAAATTCATGGCAAGAAATATATAAAAAGAACTAAATTTAAATCAAAACAAACTATTCTATATAAGCAAATTCATAACATGAAATAAACAAACAAGACTAAATCTAAATGGAAGCAAACTATTCTATATGTTTAGAAATAGAAACTAAAAATAATACTGAAATGAAATGACTGTAAATAAACTAACTGAAAGCAAATAACTGAAAACAAATGACTGAAACCAAATCTATGCGCGCATCTACTTATTTAATTGCTGAAATAAAAACTAAGTTGATGAAATACAAGAAATGAAATAAAATAGCATTTACTATTATCTAATGCAAACAAACTGGAAATTAAACTAAACTAGCTAAAACGGAAAAGAAAGAACTAAATTAAACAAGGAAATGAACCTCTGGTTGATGAGGGGCCCTCTCAACAATCAAGGGTGAAGTCTGCTAACTCCTACTCAAACGCCATCTTCAATAGCAATGCATACAACTATTTATTCAACTTCTGAAATGGAATTATAGTGCTTATAAAAACTATGACTAATTGACTTCTGACTCTGACTAACTTTGCTCTATATTCAGATACTAATATATATAGTTTACATGAGATATGAGCAATTCAACCCTTAAGGTCAATTGCTTTCTAATTTTAGGAAATATTTAAAGCACATAATTGATTTGCAACCAACGCATGGTATGGCTCTTCATTTAGCGTGATCATGGCATAATGTGGCGAGTACGATATCCTTCTTTAGTGTGAACAGACTTCTTCAGCGTGCTTGATGTGGCAACAACCCCTTCCTTAGCATGGAGGATGGATTGGTGTTGAGCGCAGGTTTGTACACATCAGCAAGTTCTAGAATGTAGGTCATTCATTAGCATGAGCGTGTGAGTTTGCAAGCTGGTGTGTAATCAGACGCATGGATGATTAGTCGGTTGTAGGCTGTTTCATGTTTAAATGCCCAAAACTGATTATGGATAGCACGCAAGCTAAACGACGAGCTAAACGGAACATTGAGCGGTGAGATGGATGTGCGTCGATCTAGGGCAAACATGGGGTCATGGTGAACAGGGAAGAGCACACATGATAGGTTTCTAGAATGAGGGTGCTTCTTCAATTGAATGCATGGGCTGGTGACATGGTGGTAAACAACACCATCATGACAACAACAATTCTCTAGAATGTTCCCTCCTTTGAATGCATGAGCAGCGACAACAGGATGGAAAAATCAATGCATCGGCGATCCTTCTAGATTGCTGATTATGCTATCGCCTGGGCACGTGGTCAAAAAAATGGTTTTCAAACTTCTTCAACGTTTAATGCCTGATATTGGATGTTAACAGAACATGGGATGGTGGGCGAGTTGAATGCCAAGTTGGATCATGAGCTGGACATATGGTGCGAAAGGAAGGCTGAATACGTTTTGGTGTTAATTTTCCCAAACAAACTATAAAATATGCAAACAAATATACATATCAAATAATACATTAAATATGCTTTAAATAATATACTTTTGAGTTAATAAAATCGTAAAAGATGATATTAATAACCAAAGTTATAATAACATGATCTTACCTTGTGCTAAAATAACGATCTGCATGATATAAAATATACTAAAGATAATAAAATATGTGTTAAAATGTGTTATTTAATCACCAAAAATGATAACAAAATGAGGCTCAACAGTCCTCCAAAAATGACCTGTGAATTTCACATCTTTGTATGATATAATGCTCCTGGTAAACCATGTAACTTCACAACTTCATTAAAAAACAGGTTAGCAATGTGTGTGGCATCACTAGTCTTGTAGCATGGAATGAAATGTGCCATCTTATTAAATCTGTCAACATTCACAAAAATAGAATCATGTCCCTTCTGAGTTTTTGGAAAACCCAGAATGAAATACATACTCACAAAATACCAAGGCCTAGTTGGAATAGGCAAAGGTGTGTATAAGCCTATATTATGGTTTCTTCCCTTAGCATGCTGACATACTGTACACCTACTCACAAACTTCTCCACTTCAAATCTCATCTTTGGCCAAAAATAAAAATGGCTTAGCTTTCCAAAAGTTTTATCACTTCCAAAGTGACCTGCCATACCTCCATTGTGTTTCTCCTGTATCGGATTCTCTGTCATGGAACACTTAGGTATACACAATTTACTATTCTTGAAAAGAAAACCTTCTTGAAACATGTATTCCATCCATGGCTCTTTTTCAATCTCCACAGGATTCCTACAAGCTCTGTAAGCCTCCTGAAAATCAACATCATTCTCTGATACAAATCTCTCAAGTGCTCAAACCCTAAGACTTGGATATGATTCTCTTGCACAATCAACAGTCTCCTACTCAAGGCATCAGCTACTCGATTCGATTGTCCACTTATGTGCTTCAACACAAAGGTAAAGCTCTGTAAGAACTCAGCCCACTTAACATGTTTCAGGTTCAACTTAGGTTGCTACATAATGTACTGTAATGCATGGTTATCAGAAGACAATACAAACTCTCTCGAATCAGATAATGCCTCCAATGCTTCATTGCTTGCACAATAGCGTAAAATTCCTTGTCATAAGATGAGTATTTCTAATTCGAATCATTCAGCTTCTCACTGAAATATGCTATGGGCCTATCCTCTTAACTGAATGCAACTCCAATTGATGCCCCACTGGCATCACACTTCACTTGGAAAGGTTGCTTGAAGTTTGGAAACTTCAGTACTGGCTGTTCAGTGATCTTTTTCTTTAAGAATTGAAAACTCTTTTCAGCTTTTGTTTTCCATTGAAATGGTTGTTTATCCTTATTTATTGTCTCAACAATAGGTGAGAATATACCACTAAAATTCTTTATAAATTTTATATATAAACTAACCAAACCATGAAAACTTCTTACCTCAAATATGATCCTGGGTGAAGGCCAATCAATGATTGCTTGCACCTTTTTTGGTTCGATCTTCATACCATCTCTTAAGATAAAAAAAACCTAAGTATACCAATTATGACTTCATAAATGTACACTTCTTCACATTCACGAGCAACTTCTCCTATTGTAGTCTCTCTAAAACACATCTCTAATGTTTCAGGTGTTCTTCTTTTGTTTTGCTGAAAATCAAAATATCATCAAGGTAAACTATCACAAATTTACCTATGAAATATCTCAAGAAGTAATTCATCAATATCATGAAAGTGCTTGGTGCATTGGACAATCCAAATGGCATGACCAACCACTCATACAACCCATCATTCGTCTTAAAGGTTGTCTTCCACTCATCTCCTTCTTTGATCTTGATCTGATGGTATCCACTCTTCAAATCCAGTTTTGGAAAGCACGTTTCCCCACTCAAGAAATCCAACATGTCATCCATCCTTGGCAATGGAAATCTATACATGATAGTAATATTGTTAATTTCTCTAGAGTCAGTACACATCCTCCACTCACCATCCTTATTTGGAGTAAGTAATACTGGTACTGCGCGTGGACTTAGACTCTTTTGAACCAATCCTTTGTCCAACAATCCTTGGACCTACCTCCTAAATTCCTCATTCTCTTGTGGTATCAACCTGTATGTTTCCTTGTTTGGTAAACTTGCTCCTGGAATAAAATAAATATGATGACTTATATCCCTATTTGGTGGTATTTCATTGGGAAAATCATCTACCAAAATGTTACTAAACTCACTGAGCATCTCCTGAATCTCCTCAGGTAGGTCTGTAATATTGGTCTTCATCCTCACCACTCTAGGTTTGCATACCACAGCATAGTTCATCTCTTACTCATCAATTTGCTACAAATATTCTTTTCCTGACAATAATAAGACTTTAGGTGTCCTTTGTCCTATTGTACTACCTTCTTGCAAAGGCATAAGCACGTGTCTAATTCCCTTCTCTTCAAAGCTATGGCGGTTCCTTCTACCATCATGTACTGTGATCTTATCAAATTGCCATGTTCTCCATAATAGTAAATGACAAACATCGATAGGCATAACATCACATAGAATCTTATCTTTATATGTGCCTATCTGAAAATCAACCTCACATTGTTCACTTACCAGGATTTGATGTCCTATGTGCATACAAGATACTTTGTAGGGAATTGGATGTATGACCTTCTTTAGACTTAGCTTCTCCACCATATCTGTGGAAACGATATTGTTAGTACTCCCACCATCAATCACCATCTTACAACATTTCCCTTGGACCTTACACATGGTCTTGAATAAATCTTTCCTCTGAGCAGGCTCTACTGGCTCCTTCTTAGGCTTCAACAAGACTTTGTTCATCATCAAATCCTCAAACCTATCTTGCAAGTTCTCAGCCTTTGACGAATGTTCTTGTTGCTGCTCTTTCTGAGCTACATAGGCTCCTCTCTTCCCTATGTATTCTTTCTTTGGACATTCGAATGATATATGCCCCAACTGGTTGCATTTGTAGCACCTACTATACATCCTCTTTGCCTCTTCCTCTGCATCTACTACCTTGGTAAGGTCTTCTTCCTCTTGAGTCACCTCCTTTACCATGTTTCTCATGCTATTTAGAGTTGTTGGACTCACTTCTCTGGGATACAAATGTTCCTCTTCATGTTGCTTGTCCTCTTCCTCTGTCTGAACTCCTACCTCTTTTGAATTTATGCTTCCTCACTAGCTTCTCTTCTTCTCTCAAGGCACACTGATATGCCTCCTCCACTGTCCTAGGCGCTATCATACTGATCTCTTATTGGATATTCATCCTTAGACCATTAACATACCTAGCAGTTTTCTCTGTTGATTCCTCCACATAACCAACTCTTAAGTTCAATTTGTAGAACTCCTCAGTATACTCTCTGACAGTTAGCAATATTTGTCTCAGAATCTACATCTGTCTATACATGGTTAGATGATAATCTTTGGGTGAAAAATTAGCCCTCATTTTAGCCACCATTATATCCCAACTTTTGATCAATGGATTATTCTTCTGTCTTACTTCTTCTTGCACACTGACACACCATAAGGATGCATGCCCTTTCATCTTTGTCACTACCATCCTAACCTTCTTCTCTTCTTCAATATCCTCATACTCAAAGTACTTATCTAGCTCACTGATCCAGAAAATGAGATGCTCTGCAACAAGACTTCCCTTGTAGGTGGACAACTTAGGTTTCGGCCTTGAATTTCCCCCTAGAATTGACCTGAAATACCTCAGCTCAGGCGTTTCTTACATGGGTGCCGCTTCTTCACATTGCTCTTCATCTTCTGGCTCACTCGTGTCTCCAGCTTCTGGGTCTCTATGTCTATCAGTCTCCATGGCCTCCAAACGTGCTCGCAACTCTCTCATTTCTTCCATAACCTCCATGTTCGCCACTGGATGACCTCCGCCACGACCTCTTCTGCCTATGTGTGCAACCATCTGTATTCATGAGCTTTTATTTTCTCTGATACCAAAATTGGTGACCGGCTCCCTCATGGTCAGCCTCTATATAGTTTTCTACCCAACTTGGTAGTCCCCAAAGTTGGTGTTGGCACTAACTTACACCGATACGACCAACAGGATCCTCCAAATGCCACGAGAGAAGAATCCAAACCAATGGTGAGGTCGATTTGATACAGATTTTACGCTCTGTTGGGTCTTTAACCCCTCCGCTTGTTCAACCAGTGTCGCTAACTTACACCGATACGACCAACAGGATCCTCCAAATTTCATGAGAGAAGAATCCAAACTGATAGTAAGGTCGATTTGATACATATTTTGCGCTCGGTTGGGCCTGTAACCCCTCCGCTTGTTCAACCCGTGAAATGTCTCACAATCGTCCAATCTGAATCGACAGTGGATGCCAAAGTTTATGAGGAATATTTGAATGGGATTTCACGTACATAAAATTATCTACCCTTCGCACTTGTTCACCCCACACTATTCTCCTCGACCATCGATCTCACCAGGGTATCACCCAGACCATCGATATCCCTATCCTTTGCGACGAGCAACTCTCAATTTCACTGACGAGTTCCTTCATTATCCACTGCACGTCTTCCCACTGCGAAATCACTCCTTACCACATGTATGGATCTAGATATGATCTCGGTCGACCTTCCTCTGCAAACAAGATTTACCTGCAAAACAATGTGTATTCTACGTGATTGACCAGAGAATCAGTCAATCCCTCCTACGTTGTTCAGTCGAATACATTCACACATAACTCTACTGGTTAATTCAAAGATTCAAATGCATATGCAACTCTTAAGCTCATGCAATCACAACAATGTCATTCACAGACAGTTTGAAAATTTAATCTACTGCTACTTCTTCATTAATCAGTAAAACAAACATACAGATAATGTTTCAACTCTCGACCTCTCAAAATATTTACAATGGGAGCCAACTCCCAGTAACGAAACTCTCCAAAATTCAGAACCCCTAATGTTTTAGAACCAACTTGAGAACCCTTGACTTGAATCCTACCCAACATGTTTAACTTATCTGCTCCACTCCTACACAGAGTGGTCTCGGAAACAGAAAAAAACCTACTCATACCCATGATGGAAATGTCACCATCCTAACAAACTACCCATGGGATGATCTCCTCACATGGAGTCATCACTGGCATGATTTCCCACTACTAATAGCTTGGCTAACAAACTCATGACTCAGCAATCCCAAAATCGCCACAACATGTGACTAGCGTGTCACATTGTTGGCTCCACGTCGATGCTCATGCATGAGAGTCCCTCTGGAAATTTCAAGGAATGCACCTTCTCCAAAGATCGAGATGAATTGAGAAGAATAAAGTTGTGCTTCTCCTATCAAAAAACATGGGTTCCAAGACACAAGTGTTCCAAAGAGAAAGTGCACTATATTAATGTATTTTTAGAGATTGAAGCTGAAGAGGAATAGGAAGAAGCACCAGTAGATGCAAAATGAGCGTATGAGACTATCGAACAAGAGCCTCCTCTAGAGGGTGTAAAATTCCAGTCTTGACAAGCGTGCCTTGCTTCCACACTCATAGATTTAAGGGAGTGGTTCAAGGAAAAGAATATGTTGTTTTGGTAGATGGAGGTGCTACCCATAATTTCATTGATACATCATTAGTTCAAAGATGGAATTTGACCACTAAAAAAATTGAAGGTTTCACTATGATTATACTAGGTAATCATTCCATGGACTGCTCTAAATGGATTCCTAAATTGCAAGTAACCATAAGATATCACAATGTGGCATATAGTTTTTATGTAGTTAATGTGGATGATAATAATTTGGTTTTGGGAGTGCAACTTTTTTACTCCACTAGAGAGCACATTATAAACTACAAAGTGCCTAAAATGAGGTTTCAAGATGTTGATGGAAACTAGGTTGTGTTGAGAGGTATCAATACCTATCCAAAGCAAGTAGTTTATGGACATAGTATGAGATTTATTTTGATACATGGAGACATTGAGTGGGCTATTGAATTCCTAACTACCACTCAGGGGACCACCTTGGATATCGTACAATATCTAGAATACATAAAGAATCTACTTTGAAAGAACAAGCACGTTTTTAGGGACCTTCCACATGGAAATCCACTGGATCGGAGAGTGGAGCATAGAATTGAGTTGGAGATAGGCACATCACCTATAAAAATCAATCCTTACAAACACCCCAAAATATTCAAGGATGAAATTGAGCACACAATCAAAGATATGCTTGACTTGGGTTTCATAAGACCAAGCTGAAGTAATTTTGTATACTATGTAGTCCTTCTTAAAAATAAGGATGGGTCCATGCACATGTGCATTGACTACAGAGATCTTAACAAAAATTCAATTTAGAACATATATCATATTCCAAGGATTGATGAATTGATGGATGAACTTCATGGATCCAAATACTTTTCAAATATTGACCTTCGTTTTGGTTACCATCAAATCAGAATGAGGGAGGACATTCAAAATACAGACATCTGATGCCACTATGGACACTTTGAGTTCTTAGTCATGTCTTTTGGATTGACTAATGCACCAACCACTTTCCAATCATGTATGAATTGAGTGTTTGGTAAGCATATCCGTAAGTTTGTTTTAGTTTTCTTTGATGATATTTCAATTTATAGTAGGAGTTGGGAAGAGCATTTGCATAATTTGGACATTGTGCTAACTATATTGGTTTATCAATATTTTTAGGCTTAGTTATCCAAATGCGAAATCAGAATGACTAAAATCTTGTATCTTGGTCATGTTATTGGGAAATAAGGGGTTAATGTTCACATGGAGAAGATTTGGGCCATTCTAGATTAGTCAAGCCCAAGGAATATTACTGAATTGAGAGGTTTTATTGGTTTGTGCACTTACTATCAGAAGTTTGTTAAAGGATTCTCTAAGTTTTCAGCACCACTCACAGATCTCACCAAGAAGGGCGACTTTATCTGGTCAGAATAAGCATAGAAAACATTCAAGAGAATGAAAGAGGTAATGACTCGTTGTCTTGTACTTGCACTTCCAGGTTTGTCTCAACCATTTGTTCTTGAATGTGATGCTTTAGGAGGAGTAATAGAGGTTGTCCTAATGAAAAATAAACACCCAATTGATTTTGAGAGTAGGAATTTTCATCCTCATGAGATACTTTACTCAATCTATGATAAATAAATGTTGTCTATAATTCATGCATTGGTCAAGTGCAGAAAATATTTAGTAGGAAGTAAATTTGTTATCAATACTGATCATAACAATTTGAGGTATTTCCTATCACAAAAGGAGCTTAATGATAGCTAGAAAAAGTGGGTGAGTAAGGTCCAGGATTTTTATTTTGATATAGAATATAAGAAGGGAAAATTTAATTTAGTTGCAGATGCGCTATCTAGGAAACCAACCCTTGCAGTGATGTCAATTCAAGACTAATGGAAGACAGTTAGCAATAGAATATTCAAAAAATTAGTTTCCATGTGATCTAATCGATGGGATGATATATGATAATTCTTATAAGATCGTGAATGATGTTATCTAAGACATGGATCAAGTATTCTTGGTTCTAGAATCATCCTTAAAGAATAAAATCCTAGAAGCATCCCATAATGCACCCGTAGCAAGACATCCTAATTTCCTCAAGACCTATAGGAAGGTGATAGAAAGGTTCTCTTGGAAGGGATTGAAGAATGATTTGATGGAGCATGTGAGAGCATGTGTGGCATGTCAAAAAAATAAAGTGAAGAATACACCGTGTTGTCCTCTTAAAACCAAGAGCAAAAATGGGAAATTTTATCAATGGACTTCATCACTGGTCTACCCAAAATTCAAGGTACATATTGCATTTTTGTGGTGGTTGATAAGCTAACCGAATTTGCACCTTTTTTTACATCACAACCACTATTGAAACCATCGAGTTGGATGATATATTTTTTAAGGAAGTGTTTAAATTACATGGTATTCCCAAGTCAATAATTAATGATAGAGACAACAAATTCACTAGCAATTTTAGGCAAGAGTTATTCAAGCTAGTAGGAACAAAGTTGGACCTCATCACGAGATACCACTGTCATACTGATGGCCAGAATGATAGGGTGAATTAGTGGTTGGAATTTTATCTCATAAATTATGTTATAGGGAAGAAAAATGCATGGTCCACTTAGCTACATTTAGGTGAATTTTTTTATAACACTACTTTCCATCTATCCATCGATATGCACCCTTTAAAGCTCTATATGTTTATGATTCCCCCATAATTGAAGATATGATATTTAGGGATTGCAAGACACAAAACATAAAATATTGTCTCCAAGAGAGTCAATACATACTCATAACACTCAAGGATAATTTGCAGGTTGCACAGAATCAGCAGAAGATGATTGTAGATAAGCACGGGACCATGCAAACCTTCCAAGAAGGTGACTTAGTTTAATTGAGGTTGTTAACCTATAGGTAATCTCCATTGGAGGAAAAAGGGGATGAGAAGTTGCATCCAAGACTCTATGGTCCATACACAATTTTTAAGAAGATAGGTGAAGTGTCTTATGAGCTAGAATTTCTTCTAGAGAGTAGAATACACAATGTGATCCATGTGTCCTAGTCAATACACACTCATAACACTCAAGGATAATTTGCAAGTTGCACAAGATTAGCAGAAGATTAATGCAGATAAGCATGGGACCATGCAAACCTTCCAAGAAGGTGACTTGGTTTATTTGAGGTTGCTGAACTATAGGTAATATCCATTGGAGGAAAAGGGGGATGAGGAGTTGCAGCCAAGACTCTATGGTCCATACACAATATTTAAGAAGATAGGTGAAGTGTCTTATGAGCTAGAATTGCTTCTAGAGAGCAGAATACACAATGTGTTCCATGTGTCCTATCTTAAGAAGGCGATAGGGAAAAAAGTTATGGTATCAAAGGAGTTTCCACCCCTTGATGATGAAGGGAATTTAGTTCTAGTTTCAGAGATTATTTTTCATATCAAAGAAAGAATATTGAGGAGTGTAATTATCAAGGAGTTCTTGGTGCAATGGGAAGGAATTCCCAGTGAGGATGCAACTTGGGAAGGAGAGAAAATTTTACAACATCCAAATATGAAATTTATTTGGGACAAGCAATATTAGGAAGGGAGAATTGGCATGTCCCTCCCTTAGAGGAAATTTGACCAAGTCCTAGCCCATCAAATCCCTATGGGTTAAGGACAAAATTGTTAGATAATTTGGATTGATTTTGTCTAGACCTTAGTTTGTAATTAGTCTTAAGTTAATTTTATTTCTTTATTTCCAATGAATTAATTAATTTTGGATAGTGTGAAGATGAGGTAGCTAGGAGGTTGCGCTACGACAAACAGATAATGTATAACACTATGGAAATTTTGCAAAGAAAGGGAAAAAAACTGGAAGGAGGGCATGCCAAGGAAAAAACAGTGCAAAGCAGGCAAGTAGGGAAAGTTTGTATTTTGGGAAGAAACATAGGAAAGTTGGACAAATAAATAAATGAGGTTAAAATAATAATAAAGAAGGAAAATGATGGAAAGGCAATGCAAAAGCAATAATCCAAGAAAAGAAGGAAAGTAAAAAACAAAGCAAAAGCACAAAGAAAGCACTTTCCAATCCAACTCATGAGGGAACATTGTCCAAGGATACTTGCACAATAATCCTTCTCTTATATAAAATTATGAATCAGCTCACCTATCACATATTTTGACAGTTTCATTTCAAAATTGAGAACTCTAGCTTCTCTGACTTGGGAGATGTGCCCCTAGTCACAGTTGAGAGGTGCGCCCCTACTGTTTTTTCTGTGTCAGATGAGGATTGATGGTGTTCATCCATTTATGTTGGTTTATTTCATTTTTTTTATATCATATCCAGTGAATTTTGAGTCCTTTTGCAGAGTTTCGGAAGTCTTCCATTCCAATTCCCAAGGATTCTCGGTATTTTCTACATGTAGTGATGTTTTGTGTTGGAGGATGATATATCTTAGCTTCCCATTAGATGAATTTTGGATTCCACTGGTTATATTTTATGTATTAATGTATCTATGAATTTATTCCAATAATTCGAATCATTAAGGTTGTGCTTCATATGAATTTCTGACACCTTGTCTAGATTTTAATGGAAAAATGACTAGTTTTCAGCATTGCTTTGAATAGTCAGCTTAAATACAATGAAATTTATTCATTTATGTTTTGGATGTTGATTAATATATTCCATGCGTGAAATTGATAAATCGTGACCTTCATCCTATGTTTGGGAAGCCAAGAAGTGAAGCTTGTTGTGTAGTCCTGAAGGGTAGTATTGCTTGTGCGACCTCTTAAGCTTTCCAAATGTATCCTAAAATATATCAAATGCATTAATGTTGATATATAATAGTATTTAGTATTTATTCAAACCTCCCTAAGTTAAACAAATGTTCTATTTTGCATATCATGGGGTTCCCAAGAGTCTTAGAGTAGAATTCTACCTTACTGATGTTCGATACATAAATGGTCCCAGTACATTTTGTAAAGGGTACTAAGCTATCACAACCCTCTTCCCTTCAATGGTTTGAAATTAGCTTCTTGATCCTTTTGTTCAAGTGACCAGTACAAACCCTTATGGCTTCACTGATTGTTTTGAATTTTTTTGGGAGAAGTGAGTTAATGACCAATCTGATACTATTGGTTCATTACAAATTCCAACTGGAAATATCCATCTACATATCTAAATGCATCACTTCCTTTGACATTTTTCCCTTCACGTTATCTTCTTTAATTGGGAAACATATTTTCAAACAACATTTCTTCCAAAATCTTACATAAACTTTTGATCTATCCCCACCACATATTTGTTCAAATTAATTATTAATAAATATCACCCTTTGAATGAATTTCATGGACATCTATATTCACTATATGTTTGGTGGTCCCATGCCAATAGTTTTTCTTCTAAATCTGTTAAACCAGCATAAATGACACATTTCACTGGTACAAAAAGAGGGTTATTGAGATATTCATTTATCAATTCTCTTATTTCCTCAACAAAATAATTTTCCCCAATCACATAAATTTATAATCAAAACATATGGATCAATCAAATGCATGCCTATTAGGAAACTGTTTGGGGTCAACAAGAACTAGGTAGTTAACGACATGTGCATAGGGATTGCACTTCACCAATGGTTTCAAGTTGTGAATATGCAAGTGATGTGGCTTTCTAATTTGAATATTTTTTTTCCTTCCGTGGGTCTATAGATTTTCTTCACATTTAATTAAAATGCATGACCATTGTCAACCAAGTTGTCCCTACTCAATCGTTCTCAAATAGAATTTTTTGTTGACTTGACAACATCATCCTCTATATCATCACCTAGAGTAATGGTTTCCCTACTAGCTCCACAATTTTCAATGTATATTTTTGATCTAACATTGGATTCAACAAACTTATATCTCTTCCTCTTATGTCCTAAAGGAGTTTCATCATAATCAACAATAGTTGTATCAATGTTAGGTAGGGAAACATCCTATTGACCATTGTTGTTCTTTTTCTAGATTGTTTCTTATTCTTGCTTGTAGGTGTAAAAACCTCAGTGGCATCAATCTCTTCATTATATTCAGTTGAGAGTGCAATCTTTTTAATTGTAACCTTTTTTACCCAATTTGATTGTGTTTTCTTCCCTTTTTTTTCTTTTTTTGGTTGAGCTTCTGCTATCTAAACATTTGTCACTTATTGTTTCTTATTCTTTGCTCCTCCTTCCTTGTCATGATAGAAATTAATGATGTATATAGAATTTTCCTTTGTTGAATAAATTTTTCCCAACATTTCAAAAAGTGACTTGGAAAAATGTTGCACATTTTTTTTATTTAAAAATAATGATATTATTATTTTTTTATGGACATATTATTGCATTCAAGCAGGCAGAAGTATAATGCACAAATTAACCATCAGAGAAAGAACACATATTAAGTCAAGTGCTTAACCATTGTATTCATTCAATATATGGTATTCTTATACATGAAAAGAGAGGTTAGAGTAGTTGCACCTACTCCAACCGTTCATTTGTTAGGGTTATTTAATTATATCTTTTAATACATTATAATATATGATGACTTTAGGAAAGGCCTATTAGCCCCTTCAGCATATCCCCCACAAAAAAAACATTTCTTTGTCCAGAAGAGAACAAAGAATTATGCATCAACATCTTGGGTCTCTGCTACTACTGAAGTAGTCCTCACTGTGCATCAACCATGCATACCGGTCCGCATAGGTAACTCAGCCGCAAAAAATGCCAACTTCATAGGAAAACACACATGTACAAGGCTCTACTATGATTGGTTACTCTTCAGCCTCCATCTTCATTCTGTCAATAGTCCATCGAAGTCTCATCCTCTCTCAATGACGGTCAACCATCCGCAATGAGGTCTTTTGGTTTAAAGCCTCACCCTAGCTCATCTGACTGGCATCTCCATCGGTTCAAGCATGCAGGGCCTTTTGGCTCTTCGACTTTCTATGTCATTTCCCTGTCTTCTGGTTTTCTTCTTCTGTGTGTTGTAAGGTGACTTCTGCTTGAATGTGATCATTGTCAACTTCATCTATCGTGAGGCTTCCTGCAAGTTTGTAAAGTTTTCATTGCTCGATATGGATGACTGAATTGACTTGACATACTTAACTCGACATGAGTTACTAAGTCGACTAGAGATCGATTTGATTTACAATTGTAGAAGGGATCATCTGCCTTGAAAGACTCACGTTTAACCTCCTCCAACTACTTTGAAATCAATTAAAATGACTTAACCCAACTCTTACAAAGGTTGACAAGAAGCTAACTTTATTACACCTTCACCAAAATTTTATTAGCTCAGACTCGACCACTTTTCATTAGTCAGACTTTATACTTCTCTTTTAGAATAGTATCAACTACAAATGATATCGACCAAGTACTTTTGTAATACGGTGACTCCAAGTACATTATATATTGTAAAAATAATAGACGCACAACCAAACATAAAACTAATGACCACTTTTTAACCATCGACCAAATTGCTTAAAGTTGTGTGATACCGACTACTCAAGACTTGGCATTCATTTAACATTAGCACAGTAGAATAATCTTTACTCGGCGGCTGACTGAACCGGTCCCATATTTGTCACCAAACACTTTACAATACCCTCGATCATCAGATCATCAGACCATTTGAAATACCAACCAAAGTGAAAGTGGTCCCAAATAAGAATTGACCATAACATAATCAATGCTCAGTTGACAGGGAGGCATTGTATTCATCGACAAAATAAGAAACTCAGTGGTTCAGTTGGTTTTTGTAGAGTAATGTTACCTCTCATCCATGTGACACGTTTATGCATAGAAGTTGCATCAAATTTCCAGTCCTTTGCATGTCGACTGGTGGAAATCTTCTTTGATAGATTATCGTCCAGGTGATGGGCTTTGTTTTACCAATCGTCAGCGCACCAACCCAACTTCCATGTGGTTAAGAACGTATACAATGATCCTTCAGCATACTAACATCTTCAATAGCGCAGAATTTTTATGCATTGACCAAATTGAAGATGTCGACTATTGTTCATGATTTTTACAATCGACATGCTTGTAAATGTTCAACCGACATGCTAGTAAATGTTCAACGTCCGACATGTTTTTATTTTCAATAGAAACTTAAAGAACATAAGCCCGTGGAACCAGTTGATGGCTCGATGGATGGTCGACGACTTCATATGAAAGTAGTCAGTGGTCTCCTTAGTCAGCCTTCTCTCCTTAGTCAGTGGTCTCCTCAGTCAGCGGTCTCTTCAGTAGTTGGTGGTCTTCTTAGTCGGTCGTCTCTCCTTAGTCGGTGATCTCTCCAGCAGTCGGTTTCTGTGTCTATCAAATATGCTGTTGGGTTTGATGGTGGATGAATCATATGATATTAATTGCTGCTCTGAATATAGAAAAGAAACCAGCGGTCCTCGTTACGCGTTCAGTCCTCATGCATGTTGTATCTGGTCGAAGAGTAAATGAGTGTATTGAACCATCAACGCATCCAAACTTTGAATATTTCTCTCATCAGGTTAGCATTCTTCCCATCCACATTCCTCCAGTTACTTCGTCAGCTAGAATATTGAATGATTATATCATTTCTGAGCATTTATTGGAGGGTTCTTTTGCTTACAGGTTTTTGGTTTTAGTTGGTCTTCAACAACGCATCAGCAACCGAGCAATGTTAGCATTTATTTTATTCATATAGGGATTCTTCCTCCTCGTGATCTTTTGCAGGTTTGCTCCAGCTTTCATGTGCTGCTCTTGTCACCCAGACCGCATGAAAGAGGCAACGACGCCATTGTTGCATTCAAGTAGGCAGAAGTATAATGCACACATTAACCATCAGAGAAAGAACACATATTGGGTCAAGCACTTAACCATTGTATTCATTCAATAGATGGTATTCTTATACATGAAGAGAGAGGTTGGAGCGGTTGCACCTGCTCCAACCGTTCATTTGTTATGGTTATTTAACTATATCTTTTAATACATTCTAATATATGATGACTTTAGTAAAGGCCTATATGGATGGGACCTTACGTTGTTGAAGAGATTCATGCCAACGGATCAGTCTGACTAAGGACATTATAAGGCATAATATTTTGGAAACTTGTTAATGGTGCTCAACTAAAACGGTACAAAAATTAAAACAAGTAAAAAAACAGAGAAGAGACATACATATAATGACCAAAACTGTCAGAAGAAACTATAAAAATCTAAAAATCCTAAAAACAACAAAACAGAACCAACACCCATAAAACAAAATGATAGGAAACTTCGAAAGATATAATAACCAGCACTTCGATAACCGACACCAACCCAATCGACATATCGCCATCGACCACTCGCATGATCGACATCGACTGATGACCCTGAAGGTCAAATCACGCCTTCATGACCACAGACAGAAGGAGTGCCAAAATCAAATCACAATTAACACAAACTCTAGAGACCGTGCTGGACCATCAGTTTTGTCATTAATACATCCATCGGCAGAAAGGTCACACACTCCACCTATAAATATCGGGCAAGAAAAATATCATTACCGTATTTTGAAGAGATAGAACAACCGATCATTTAGAAATTTGAGAGCTGAGACCCTGTAATAAAAGCCGACCAAGAGACCAACAAGATGGCACCGAAGCAAACTAGAGTCGTAGCTGCAAAAACAAAAGAATTGCAATCCGCCGAAACCCCACTAATGAGAAGATTAAGAAATATAAAAAATGCCAAGGTACAGGAAACCTCGTGGACAAAAACCTGGGTAGAAATCAAAGAATGGGATTACCAAGACAAGAAAATAACACCAGAAGTGGAGAAGATAAGCTACAGCACCATCATGAGCTACATGAACACACCGTTCATGGAAAGCTTTGGAGGAATGAAAGAAACAACAGTGAAATTTATCGTTAGTCGATATCACAATGGTAAATTTTACTTTGACCGACCGGTAGAAATATCTGGGGAAGTAATATGCAAACTTACCAGTCTCTCAAATTAGGGAAACCCTGTCCCAATTGGTATAAAAGAAGGACTGGTAGAATGACTAACTGGAACACCAAAAGGAAAGAACTTGAAAGGGCTAATGATGAGTCAAATACAATCCTGGACGCCGCAAATCATGGCCAAAATCATCGCAAGAGGACTCACTCCTACAGGTCAAGGGAGTGATATGAAGCTAGACATGTTGGAAGTAGTCAAAACAGTAGCAACTACAGGAAAAATTTACCATTGGGTTCAGCATGTTGTTGACATGCTCAAAATTATATGCGAGAAATGTCAGGAGTCGACCAGGATTATAAGGTTCCCATCTCTAATACTATGGATATCAATGTACCACTTGTGCCCAATTGGGGACAAGCAGTTCCATGAACCCCACAAGTACCACATGTGGAGGTTCAAGCCATTTTCACAGAATGGAACACTGAAAGAATTGGAAAATGGTAAACCAATGCTGGAAAATTGGTTTCAAAACCTGAAAATTAGATGGAGGGTGCCTCAGAACATCCGAAGAATTCTACCGAAAACAACATATATTCAACTCGAGCTTGACCACACAGCAGTTTGGTACATGCAAGGGGAAAAAGAAACAATGAAACCTCTTGACTATTACCCAACAGTTGAAGAGATTTTCTGAGAGCTAGCTTGACAATCCAACACAAAGTTATCAATGCCAGCAAAAGCCAAAGAAATAAATCAACCAATTGAAGAACCATTAACAGACCAATAAAAAGAGGAGGACTATGAAATTTGTTTGCATATCAGTACCTTCATGTCGGATTATATACCGGCAGAGGATACCAACAGACTTCAATTGACAATTTCCCCACAACCTATCTAAACGGGAGGCACACCGACTGAACATCAGGTAGTCAAATTGACAGAAAAAAAAAGTATCATTCCTGCTCACCAATAGGAAGAAGGAGAAGAGCAGATAAAAGAAGAAATTGAACCAGATAAACCTGAATATGCTATGACAAAAGAAAACTTAAGAAAAATAGCAAAGGAAATAGCAGCTTAAAGGAAAAAGAAGGCAATACAGGGAAAAGGGAAAGGGAAGGGTAGACTTCTCCTATCTGATTCAGAAGATGAAGAAGAACTGTTGGCTACTACTACCGACATTCTAGAAGATGCAACATCAAACAAAGTTTCGGTTGAAACACAATTCAAACGATTTGTTGACGCAGGAGAAAAGCAAGGACGACCAAAAAAGGTAAAAACTGCAACCATTTCAACTGAGGAAGAAATTGTTGATTTAGTTTCTACACCTCCACCCCCATATCCAACCCAGATTACATAGGAAGACACCCCACACATACCCACCATAATCCCAGTCAACATTTGTAAGAATGCTATGACGGAGACACTGAAAGAACGGTTTGACTAGGACGGTGAATTCTAGGCATACATTAAAAAATTACCTAAACTACTCACCTCTGTTCAGATAATTACCACCAAATGCCCACTAATTGAAGCTAGTGCATCACGCCAGACCCTATCTCAGCAAATTAGCCAAATACCCCAGAAACCAATATCTGTGGGAATTATCAAGTCCACATTCATGAGGAACCCCGACAAGACATCTCAAATTGTCGCAAGTCACACCTCATCCATTATCCCTTTAAACATCCCACACCCTCCACTAGCCAATGAACTAGCAAGAGATGTGGAGGAAGATAACCTGGAAGATAACAACCGGACGATCGACAACCTATTCTCTAACGACCCAGATGATTCACCATCAGAAGTCGAAGACCCAACATCGACTGGAAACATTACTACTACACCAATTACACCAGACCACTCGCCATCCCCATCTCCACAATCATTTACCAATGCAGAACCTTTACCAAACCCTGAACCATCTGTGTTAAATCCTCCAGATACACATCCAGCTATAGGTTCCACCGAAGAAAGTCAACCAGAAATTCCACCGACGACTGAAGGTAAGCAGCCAAAAAATCAACCATAGGAGAATATACCACTTGCATATGCACAGGCACAACAACAAACAGAACAACATAAACACAAAAGAAAAAGAGATAAAAAGAAGAAAGAACACCACAAAGAATCAAAGTCGACAATGGTCCACCTTAGTCAACTTGGATCGACTACTGCAGTCGACGCAACAAAGCTAAGAGATGGAGAGTTGGGACAACTCTTAGAAACTCTGGCCACTGAGGCAAAAACAAGAAGCCAGAGCAGACAACAGCAACTCGACGACAGTAAGAATGAACAAGTTGAGTTTTTATCAAAATGCAGAAAATTAGTTCAAACAGTCATACCGGGTCCTCTACAGGCCGACACTGACAAGCCGCTTGAAAAGGCATACCAGCTATTTGAAAGCATGGTGTCGACTATACAATCACATCTACTAAATACAAAGGAGGACAAAAAGAGGAGACATTCATACTGTTAAGGCAGTAGTACACAACATTCTTAGAAGCTCACAAAGTGCTGGAAGACCACCTGGAAGAATCTGTCATCACAGAAGAAGTACTCTGTGATTGGCCCACTTATTACAGACAAGTATTTCAACAAAACCGACAGATCCGAGACAAAATTCAAGCACTAGAAAGAATAAAAGGCACCAAAGAAGCACTGAGAAACACGATACAAGATCAAATTGTATTGGAAACAACCAAACTACAAAAACTAGAAAAACAATCACACCAGTGGGTACAGTAAGCACTCCCAAGCCTTGATAAACTAGATACAATCTACCTGGAGATGAGAATACTACTGGAGGCATCAAAGGAAAAAGATCAATTCATGGGACCCGACATGGAAATCATAGTATACCTTTCCATCCAGGAGAAGATGCCAACCTTATCAACCATCACAACATTGACTATCGACATCCAGAAAGTATTATGTAGCTGGGCAGAATTTCAACACCAACTGGACGTTACAGCAGAAGCAATTGTGGAAATACGCATACAGAAATGACCAACCATCCAACTACACAGTCCATGAAGACAAATAATTCTAGAAACAACTACCTAAGACAGCACGTTGTTGAAATACCTCCCCTATTTCTTCGAGATGAAGAAATATTTTGTTCCTGGGGGAGATGTTGGAGGAGCTAGTCGATGAGCCAACTAGTCGAATAGCCGATTAATTGGAGATTAGTTCGGCCATGTAAGGTCGTGTCGGTTGAACAAACCGACAAGTAGTTATATGTAACTATTTGTAAATCGTATATATTAGGTTGTTGAGCCAGATGATAACTCGGTTCAGTTCTGTGTATGTATGGACCCTCATGCTATAATATAATCTATTATTCCCCATATCTATGTTCTTTTCTTTTGTATCTGTTATGTCTACATGATTCAATGTGTATTATTGGTAACCCTCTGTGATATGTGAGATTACAACACATATCAACCTACTTGTAATAAATTAAAAAATTAAATATGTTTCACGATTTCTGCATAAAAATATGTGAAACAATCTTGCACATTATAGTGTGATACCTTCAAGAAATATCGAATTTTCTGACACATCTTTGCTTGTTTCACTATGATATAAAAGAGTGTATGTACCCGACACCAAACACATATCTCACACCAACCCCACGAGTTTATAATTTGATTCAATATATTCAAACTCACCATAATATAATTAAATATTTTATGGATCATTCACATACTTGTCCTTCACATACCAAGAATAATTGATTTTCATTTCCTATGTTGAATATTTCCAATCTCTGTGATTCCTAGTTTTTGGATCAATCGAGTTTTGACCTTCATCATAATCTTCAACATTTTCAGGCACCCAACTACTTTTTTAGGTGTCATCTTTGAAGGTTTTGATCCAGAAATATTGACAGATACGTTTTTTGAAGCCATTTTTCCTTTGTGACAAAAAAACATCAAAACATTTAAAAATATAGATAAAAAACAAAACATTAAAACATAAGTTTTTTATATTTTTTTCATTTTACAAGGGGAACAACATACACAAGTTGATGCACCTTTAGATCATATCCCATTGAACCTGTACAAATTTTGGGCACCCATTGGAGATCATTTCTTGTTGAAACATGCACCCAAAGGAGTACACAACTGATCTAGGAACATGATCATGCTCCCTCTCCTTGACCTCTAACGATTCTGACAACTCCACTGCTCAAGAAACTTCCTCAATCACACCTAGCCCAAACGATCCGAACCCTGCAAAGGATACGGATCAAATCCACGACATCAATAACATCGGATGTGTGGCTGAAGCTTCAACCAACGTGGTGAAAAACAGGAAAAAATATGAAGTGGGCATGTAGTTTGACAACCAGTAGCAACAAACGTAGGCTCCTTCTCTTTCCATGGTGGTCAAATATTGTAACATCGAAGAATATTCTAAATGTATTTTATTCTTGTAATCTATTATATATGTTTTATTACTCCATTGGGATGTTATTATTGTATTTGTTCATCATATAGTCATGACTTAAAACCTTCATTTTAAGTCGGGTCAATAGAACCCTCTAGAATATAATATTATATTATTTTGTGTCTTCCTAGGTGAAGTCATCCCAGTAAGTTTGTTGGGGCCGACCTGTTAGGGAAAACGTCAAGTGTTATATAGAATATAAATAGAGGAGGTGTGTTCCTCATTTAAACACACACACACACACTTGTGTATAACGCATAGGAGAGAGAGAGAGAGAGAGAGAGAGAGAGAGAGAGAGAGAGAGAGCTACAAGAAGAAGCAACACCTATTTGGGGTTTTGTCTTTGTACTTTTGATACATCTATCTAGAAGAAGTTTTGTTGGGTTTTCTTCCCCTAGAGGGGTTCTAAGGATAAATCCGTGTTTATCTTGTGATTGTTCTTCTTTGAGTGATCCCGTGAGAATTGATTCACAGTAGGATCTAGGATCCAAGTAGATTCTCACAATTCGATATTGCTCATAAAATATGCACAAAATAGCTGAAAGAGTGAAAAAAGCATACACACATGAAGTCAATAAAATATATTATTATGACTATCCAACATGTAACTATGTCTGTATCAGATATATATTAAAATAGGGAAAAATATTGAGGCCTTGGAGGCCATCTGGATGCATACAAGTGTTAGCTCATGATTTGAACCTCAAACCCACCTAGGCAGAACAATCAACCTCCTAATCATCACAAACGGTCATGAATGCTGGTGTGAGTGAGGGTGAGGCATGATGGAACATAAATGAAAGCATTCTAGGAGTGGATGAGCACATGGGTGAGTGGGAGTGGCCCAAGGAGGCAAATAAATGTCCAAGGAAGGCCAAAAACATGAACTAGTGACTTAAGTCAAACATAATACCTGAATATGGGGATGGGGGAGCGCACCAAGGTTGACTGTCATCAATGAGGGTTCCTGTGTTGTCAGAATTATCAACCTGGAGCGCCTCAACAGTCAGAATGATCAACCAGGAGCACCTCAACTATTAATAAATGATCAATTTCCCTAAGTCTAGACCATAGAATGTTGCATGGAAGAAAATGAAATGTTCCTAAGGGATATGACCATGGTACTAAGGTGGATTATTTCTCTAACACCCCCCTTAATACTAACTTAGTACAAATTATCCAAAAATATCATGGAGGCATTGGCAACTAAGGCTCATCACCTCATACAACAGAACATTTAATTTGTCCATAAAAACAAGGTAAGGAGGAAAACCACATGGGAACAAAACTTTGCCTAAAAATGGACATGGAGCCAAAAATATGAAATTTAATGGTAGCCACCACCATGTATCACCACTCCAAGAAGAGAACTCAAATAGGTGAATGTCTTCTTTGTGAAGCTCTTGGTGAAAATGTCAGCAGTTTGCTATGCAGATGGGTAATACTACAAGGTTATCACCTAATCATGCAGCAAGATCCACATGTAGTGCATGTGTATCTCAATGTGTTTGGTCCTATGTCTCTACACTGGATCAATGGACATCTTGATTTCACTTTTATTGTCACACCAAATGACTATGGGTGAATCAAATGAAACTCCAAGATCCCGAAGAATACCTTGCAACCACACACATTGTGTAGCTGCGTTCACTTCTTGTTTGTACTCGGACTCAACTGAAGATAGGGATATGGTGTGTTGTTTCTTACTTGACCAGAATATGGGAACATGTGCAAGCATGAAGACATAACCGAAAGTGTATTTCCTATCAATGGGATCGCCAACCCAATCAGAATCAGTAAATCCAACTAGTTCTAGTGGAGAACCAACAACATAGTGTACCCCGAAGTGTCTGGTTCCTTGAACATAGTGAAGGATCCTATTGGATTCCTTAAAATCAATATCATGAGGCTGCTTCATATATATAGCTACACCACCTACAACATATGCCAAATCTGGTCGAGAGTGTGTAAGATACAGTAAACTCCCAACTAGTTGTCTATACAACAAGTTGTCCACCAATGGAGACTCACCAAATTCACCTAGTTTGATACCAAAAAGTAATGGGAACTTGGATGCATTACATTCAGCCATTTTAAACTTAATAAAATTTATGTAGCATACTTTTTTTGGCTGACCTTGATCCATGCTTCATATTTCTCAATTTCCAAACCAAGAAAATGTTTCAGCAATCCAAGATCAGTCATGGAAAATTCATTGTGCAAAGAAGACTTGATTGACCTAGTTTCTTTAGTGAAAATACATGTAATCAAAAGGTCATCAACATAGAGTAAAATTACCTAAAATAAATTAAAAAATGATTCAAATAAACATTAGGATCATACTTGCATCTTTCAAAGCCAAGTGAAAGCATAAAATTGTCCATCTTGGCATACCAAGCCCTGGAGGCTTTCTTGAGGCCATAGAGAGTCTTCTTTAACCTGCATACAAGTGAATCATCCTCAATGAAACCTTCAAGTTTATGCATATAGATATCCTCTTTAAGTTCACCATGAATAAATTCACTTTTCACATCCACGTGATGAACCTCCCAGCACTTAGATGTAGCAATGGCTAAAACTAGCCTGATAGAGTCCATCTTTGCAACCGGTGCAAATGTCTCTATATAGTCTGATACTTGGACTTGAGAGAAGAATTTGGAAACCAAACTAGAATTATACTTTATATCAGAACCATAATAATCCACTTTGTTCCTATACACCCACTTGAATTGCACTAGTTTACTCTTGGAGGGCAAGGGAAGCAATTCCCAAATCTCATTGTCTTGCAATGAGTTAAACTCTTCTTGCATGGTTGTTTTCCATATTGGTTCAAGTGAATCTTCCTGATATGATTGATTAATATATCCAACCATTATGAATCATTTCTCAACAATATTCTCTCACATGCAAAGAAAAAAGTGTGAAATTGAGATCTAGTCTTTTTAGGATCTAGTGGATTTCCAGCTAAATCCATGTCTACTTCAATGGTTTTCTCATCCCATTTTGCCGAATGGGTGAGCCATGATATGAATCATCATATTCATAAATATCAGAAATATAATCATCACTTACATCATCTTGGAGTGGAGGATGTGAGCATCCCCCTTGAGCAAATTCGGTCTCCTCCATGAGTTCTTTTTTGAATTGCACACTCATTTCAATGAGGGTATTCTGAGATGAGGAATCAAAGAGCTTGTATCCCTTTGCATATTCAGAATATTCAACCATGATAAAATCGTTTATTTTAGGTTGTAAGTCCTTTCTCTTCTCTGAAGGAATCCTAGCCCAAGCCTTTGAGCCAAAGACCCTGAAATGAGAAACACTTGGCTTGTGACCCATCCAAGCCTCATATGGTGTTTTTCCATCCAAATATTTGTGAGGAGATCTGTTTTGGATGTATGCAACATGGTTAATGGATTCATCCCATAGCTTATTATTCAAATTCTTTGCTTCCAACATACAAGTTTCCATCTCCTTGAGATCCCTGTTCTTGCGCTCTGCCACACAATTTTGATGTGGTGTGTAGGGAACCGAATGTTGCATTTGGATGCCACATTATTCATAGAGATGTTGCAAACTCTTGTTCACATAATCCTTACCATTTTCAGTCCTAAGGACCTTGATCTTGTTCCCACATTAATTCTCAACCAGGGATTCCCAAAATTTGAAAGTCTCAAAAACTTTAAATTTGAGTTTGAGAAAGTATACCCAACAAAACCTTGAGAAATCATCTATGAAGGTCAACACATACATTAATCCTCCATAAGAGGGTGTGGGAAGAGGCCCAATGAGGTCTGAATGAACCAAATCAAGTAATTGGACAACTCTCCTTTCTTTCCCTTTCTCATAGTTGTGCTCTAGATACTTGCCCACTACAAATCCTATGCATGTGCCATTAGAGATATTGATAGAATAAATCCATTCCTCCATGCCTTCTTTTCTCAATTCCTAGAGGTATGTGTAGTTTAGAAGGAAAAATATATCATTCCACAACGTTCTTGTCTCATTGGCAAGATTTTGGATCACATTCCCTCTGGAGTAGGTAAGGAAATGAGATAACTTGTACATTCTTTATTGATGATCAACAAATACCAATGCCACAACCTTGTTTGAAGAGATTTATGTTATCTCCACCATGTCTGGAGTAAATGTTACTCTCTTGGATTCACCAGTGTGAGTCATTTGGTGCACTGAGAGTAAGGTTGCTTCCAAATAAGGTACAAACAAAACATTATTCAAGTACCCATTATCAATATTGATCCTACCAATCCCTTTGGCTTAGATCTCTAAATCATCACCCGTTTGAACAGTTGGGCCACTGTCACAATACATGGCTGAGAAGAAGTATTCTATAGAGGACATATTCTTGGAAGCTCTTGAATCTATGATGAAGGAAGAATAGTCTGAAGAACCAGCAATCCATGCATGGAACCTTTCTTTGTTGTCTGAGCCTGGACTTCCATCCTTATTCCTTGTGCCCTCAGGTAGTGGGATGTTCTTCTTCCCAGGAAGCTTTACCATCATGTCTATGGTTTTCTTGATGTAGTCACTCTCTAGATGCCACCCTTTGTGATAGTTGGTGCATTTTTTCTTCTCTTGCTTCTTCTTGTCCTTGTCCTTTCAGGGATTTGAACCCCAATTTGAATATTTGGGTCTTTCTTGCTTCTTCTTGTCTTGCTACTTCGAATCCTTGGATTTATTCTTGCCTTTGGATGGATTCGAGAATCCTATAGAAATAGCTTAATTCTTACTATATTTGATGATGTTCATTATCACTAGCTTGTCTTTCTCTTAAGTCAGTGACTCCATGAAGTTAGCCAGTGCAGGCATGCGCCAATTTCGAGTTATGAGCTTGCTAGAGTGGAATGTGGATACAAACACTGAGTACTATGGACATAGATTTGAAAGTATGGACAATATGGGTTGTTCCTCCTTCTTCTATATGCCACATTGCATGATTTGAAGCACCAATGATTTGAACTTGGTGAAGTAAAACTTGATTGTCTCAAAATGAGCTGGACTCAGTGAGATTAGCTCATTTTTGAGCTGATGACCTCTCATCTCATCAATATTCCCGAACAATGTCTAAAGCTTGACCCATAATTTGTTGGGAGTTGATATATTTTATACATGGAAGAGAAATTCTCTTGAAATGCTAAGACAAAGCATTCCAAACGATTCATCAATCTTGTTGAAGAAATTCGATTTCTCAACAACATAGTTTGGTTCGACCTCAGTCCCCATGGTGACCCTATACATTCCTTTCAAACTCATCTGGATCACCGTATTGGCCTTCCATTCGAAATGGTTGAATGGGGTCATAAAAACATGGGTCTGCTCCATTTCTGCTTGTGCTCTTGGTGACAAATTGTTGGTTGTACCTGCAAGAAAAACACTCAAATATATCTAGAAAATACCTCAAACAATAACTCAAACACTATGTATTTGATTTGCAGCTCCAAAGAGCTCTGATACTATCTGAGAATTGATTCACAATAGGATCTCAGATCCAAGGGCATTCTCACAATTCGATATTGCTCACAAAATATGCACAAAATAGCTGAAAGAGTGAAAATAACATACACACATGAAGTCAATAACAAATATTATTATTATTTTCCAAAATGTAACTATGTATGGATCAAATATATATTACAATAGGGAAACATCGTGAGTCCTTGGAGGCCATCTAGATGCATACAAGTGTCAGCTCATGATTTGACCCTCAAACCCCCTAGGTGGACCAATCGACCTCCTAATCATCCCAAACGGTCAAGAATGCTAGTGTGAACGAGGGTGAGGCATGATGGAACATAAATGAATGCATGATATGCATGGTTGAGCACATGGGTGAGTGGGAGTGGCCCAAGAGGAAAATAAATTCCCACGGAATGCCAAAAACTACCAAAAACATGCACTAGCGCCTCAAGTCAAACACAATCCCTGAATCTGGGGATGGGGGAGTGCACCAAGGTTGAATTTCATCAATGAGGGTTCTTGGGTTGTCAGAATGATCAAACTGGAGCACCTCAACTATCAGAGTGATAAACCAGGAGCTCCTCAACTATCAGTAAATGATCAATTTCCCTAAGTCTAGACCATAGAACATTGCATGGAAGAAAATGGAATGTGCCTAAGGTATATGACCATGGTATTGAGGTGGTTTATTGCTCTAACAAATCCTGCATATGCTATTTTTGTGAAATTTAATTAAATGGTAATTATATCTAGCACAACATATGGAATCTTAACATGGTATCAGATCTATCCTGAATAGAACAACTTTCACAAGGTCAAACTCTCTCTCCTCTCCCTCCGGCAAGAAATTAAGGTTTCTGTCAAAGTTGGAATTTTGGAGATCTGATTGCATAGAAATTTGTGCCTCCTTAGAGCGCATCTATTGAGCCCTGGATCAAAAAAATTTAGTCGGTACATTTCCAAGAAGGTCAAACCCTAGTTTGGATTTAAACCAGAAAAATGCAGAAAACCAAAAAACCAGAAGACTATAGATCAAAATCTTGCAACTAAATTTTGAGAGGTGAAGTTTTGGAATCTCTAGAAACCAAGTGTACTAGTCAACTCACCTCAATCAAGCGTATCTTTTGGTAAGGTTAGTTCTACATTTTGAGAAATTTCATTTTTTAGTGACCTCCTGGACAAGATGGCCCCAAGCACTAAGCTTGAGGACAAGCTAGAAGACATGGAGAATTTCTAAGGATGGAAATAGCTGATTAGTCTCATTCTTAGAGAGAATGATCTTTACAAATACATCAAAGGAGAAGTTGTAGAACCCGAAGAGGATGAAGCTAAGGAGAAGCACAAGAAGGACCTGATTAGAGAAATGAGGATCATTGTTGATTCTATCAAAGATCACTTGACTCCTCAAGTCTCATCCAAAGAGACCCCGAAGGAGATGTATGATGCCCTATCCATAATGTATGAAGGAAGGAACATCAATAGAAATATTAATTTGAGAGCTCAATTGAAGAGTACCAAGATGAGCCAAGGAGAATCCATTCTATATTACTTCACAAGGGTATCCCAGTTCAAGGAACAACTAGAAGCCATTGGAGACTCCCTTGATGAAGATGAACCAGTTATGACTGATATCAATTGTCTCACTAGACCTTGGGATTCATTCTTATAGACTATGTGTGCCAAAAAGGAAAGCATGAAGTTTTCCATTGCATGGGAAGATTGCATCCAAGAGGAGGCTAGAGTAGCCAATAGAGAAGCTCTAGTTAAAGAACATGATCAAGCCCTAGCCACCCATGCCAAAAGAGGAAGAAGTCAATACAACTTCAAGAAGGAAAGCCACAAGGAGTCTCGACCTCCCAAGAGGTTCCAAAGGACAAGAGGAAATAATTAGAGGAAAGACTACTCCAACTTTCAATGTTTCCATTGTCACAAGATAGGACACATTGATAGAAATTGTCCATTGAAGAAAGAAGAATACAAGAAGAAAAAATACATCATGCACACCTAGCTGAATATGAAGAAGAAGAGGAAGAAGGACCTCAAATAAAACAAGCAAAAGAAGAATATGCAGAACATTATGTATTATTCTCTGCACACTCTGGTTCTATAACACCTGGAGAAGATTCATGGCTTATTGATAGTGGTGCTTCAAAGAACATAACAGGAAAAAATAAAACTCTGTCAAAACTTGAAGACAAGAAATCTCCTCAGAAAGTATCATTAGGAGATGATTATAAATATCCTATCAAAGGTATTGGTGAAGCAAGCTACAGGCTTGATTTTGGAACCCCCATCAAGATGAAGGAAGTCTTATATGTACCAGGTTTGAAGAAGAACATACTTTCTATCTCAGCATTAGATAAGAAAGGATAGAGGGTTGCATTTATAGATGGACAAGTACTTATGTGGCCCAAAGTAAAATCAATTAAAGATGCAATTATCATTGGTGAAGAAGAAGGAGGATTATATAAACTCAAGGGACATTCGGAAATAACTCTTGTTCATGAGACCACTATCCCAAGTGAACTATGGCATAGGAGGCTTGATCACATCAACTACAAATCACTACCCCATGTGAGAAAAGTAATAACATGTTTACCATATTTGAAGACTGGTTATGAAGGAAATTGCAAAGGATGTGCAAGAGGAAAGAATATCAAGAATCCATTTCCAAAGAGTGAAACAAAGACTAAAGGTACGTTGGAATTGATTCATTCAAATGTATGTGGTCCAATGCCCTACACATATTTGAGTGGTTATGAATATTATGTTACATTTATTAATGACTATTCAAGAAATACATGGATATATTTCTTGAAAACAAACGATGAATTATTCAGAAAATTCATGGAATTCAAAGCCTTGATAGAGAATAATTCAGAAAGAAGAATCAAGACACTCAAAACAGAAAAAGGTGGAGAATATACTTCAAAATAGTCTGAATCCTTTTGTAAAGAAGTTGGAATGAAGAGGGAACTAATGACCCCCTTCAATCCTCAACAAAATGGTGTTGTAGAAAGAAAGAATAGGACCATTATGGAAGCATTAAAGACAATGATACATGATCAATATCTTCCTATGCATATATGGGCTGAAGCAACAAGAACAATTATTTATGTACAAAATATATTATCCCATAGTGTCCTTGGATTCAAGACTCTAGAAGAAATGTTCATAGGAAAGAAGCATGAAGTGAGTCATTTCAAGATATTTGGTTTCCCAGTATATGTTCACATTCCAGAAGAAAAGAGAACCAAGTTAGACCCTTCCGGAAAGAAGGGAATATTTTTAGATACTGTGAAGTCTCCAAAGGCTTCAGAATATACATTCTAGGATTCCATCACATGGATATTAGTAGGGATGTAACATTTGATGAAGAAGCAACTCTCAAGATATCCATAAAGTGACATCATGAAGAAGTATATGAAGAAGATGTACCTCCAAGAAATGTAGAAGTTGCACCCTCCCCTAAAGAAGAAACATCAGAGGACCATGATATGCTAGAGCCTCAAGAACCTCCTACTATGAATATATCATGAAATACAAAGCATGCTTGGGTAAGAGAAATTATACAAGAAGCAGAGAAATATGGAGCTCTAAAAGGCTCCAAGAGATCAAATCCATTTTGTAGTTATGTATCTTTAATGTGTGATCTTGTAGACCAATAACCTACCAGTTATGAAGAAGCTATGCAGAAGAAAGAATGGGTAGAAGAAATGAAAAAAGAATACCAATCAATAATGAAGAATGATGTTTGGGATATAGTTCCCAAACCAAAAGGAAAGAGTGTGGTATATTCCAAGTGGATCTACAAGATAAAGCATGCAACTGATGGAAGTATTGAGAAATACAAGGAAAGGCTTGTGGCTGGAGGATTCTCTTAGAAAGAGGGAATTGATTATGAAGAGACATTTGTGCCAGTAGCAAGGTACATTTCCATTAGAACCATCATGTCACTTGCATCCACAATGAAGTGGATTTTACACTAGATGGATGTGAATACAACCTTCATGAATGGTGTTATTGAGGAAGAAGTGCACATATAACAATCACAAGGATTTGAAGTTTAAGACAGAAGGACTCACGTATGTAAGTTGAAGAAGGCTATGTATGGAGTGAAGTAAGCTCCTAGAGCTTGGTATGGAAGGACAGATAGATTTTTGACAAGCTTGGGATTTACCAAAAGTAAAGACGACCCTAACCTGACAAGAAATGAGAAACGGATTGTAGAGTGCAAGAAGAAGCTCGCTGAATATTTTGAGATGAAAGAACTTGGATTGATGCACTATTTTCTATGTCTAGAAGTATGGAAAATCCCAGAAGGAATCTTTCTCAACCAGGGAAAGTATGCTCTGTAAATCTTAAAAGGATTTGATACGTTGGATTGTAAATCGATGGCCACACCCATGGATACCAACATGAAGTTGTTATCTGATGAATCATGAGAGTTAGTGGATGTGACTCAGTACATATAGATTATTGGATCGTTGATGTATCTGATGAATGCGAAGACATATATATGCTTTGTTGTGAACACCTTGAGTCAATATCTAGTTAAACCTAGACATGTTCACCTGACAGCTACAAAGCATGTGATGAGGTATCTAAAAGGTATGATAGACTTTGGTCTATATTATGTTGGAGATCATGACTACTCAAGTTGATTGATCCAAGCTTTGTTTTCTCCCACTCTGCTCCTCTCCAAAGCTTTTAGGGATGCACCTCCTTCACCTGCAAAGAGAAAATCCTCCAAATACAATCTTATACATGTATATATGACAAGTTGGATAAACAATATATAGAGTGCTTCATCATAAATATTCATCAAACCATGATACATCAAAGAGAGTCAACACAAAGTTGGAAGAAGTATTCTCTTTATTAACAATAGTGAATGAGATAAGTGTACAACCCAATGCCTGAAACAAGGACTCCTCTGCAACCAAAGGATTATGAGTTCTGCTGCTCCAAATACTTTTGAATATATACCACCAGCATAACTTTTCTCTCCAAGTATGATTGATTAATTTCCTCCCCAAGGCCTTTGTTTATACTTAGGAAAATAGAGCAGTTTCGAAGGTTGAGGAGGTTGAGACAGTTAAGATAGTTAATGTTTAAGGCTTAAGAAATATCCATTAATCATTTTTTATTATTTTTAATGTCGAATGGAGGTGTACACGAGTATTGATACTAGAAACCCGCATATGACACGCGAGTTGCTATAAGGGAAACCCGCATACAAATCTGTACGCGGGTTGCAATGACAATACTCGCGTACAGTACGTGGTATGCTATGGAGATAGTCACGTATGTACGCGAGTTGCTATGGAAAGAGTCGCGTACAACAATCAACATGTAAAAATGTAAAAATGGCAAGCTAGGTGGATAGTGAATGCATCTCATGTCATGCCCATCTATAGTGTTTTAGGAAACCTTCAATCCATAAGTGTCATTTTGTGTGCCAACAGATGCAATGTCAGCACTCGAAAAGAGAAGTGCCATTTGGGTTGATAATAGATGCCCCCTAATGTGTGAGTTTAGTGGGAAGCGATGGCCGAAAGACATTATAATATTTATCTTTGGAGAACTCAGAAATCCAATGTAATGTCATATACAAAGTCATATTTGAGGATGCTATGTTCAATATACTGGAACACTAACTCCTTTACAAAGGTTTGATTACATCATATAGTACAGGTACAAGACCACATATATTACAAAGGTGGATCAAAGCCACAATATATAATAATGATGAGTCTTCAAAGATCTAGAAGATGTGTACATAAGTAGAACAAAATCTTGCACAACTTAGTCCATAGTGAGGGAACTAAGGTCTTCGTAAACAATCCCAAAGAACTAGTACAATCCAAGCCATGTGAATAAATGTAGGTTGAAGTTGAACATGGAGCAGATTCAACAGATTGTCAATCAATAGGTGGTAATCGACAACTAAAGCAAAGGAATTCACCAATGATGAAAGTGAATCCTGAGGTACGATCGCCAAAACTCTAGGTCTTCATCGTCAGGAAGTACTGATGCGGAACCATACCGTGATAAGGAAGGAAATAGATCCTCCAATGGATCACAAGAGTGACTAGGAACTGGGTAAAGGTAGGGAGACACAAGTCATAACAGATACGACAATGATGGGATCAAGATATAGATCAGACATTGAGTTAAGTCCTTGAACAGTGAGCATGACACAGAGATGACCCAAGGTAGCTTATAACTTTATAGATATAACAACTAGACTTATCTGTCATGTAGGAGACATGATCAGATTCCCCAGGTAGAACTGATAAGAGGAGGAGTAATAAACTCAAAGTAATAGCTGAACTGAAAGAGAACACTGAGACATGGGTATTGGAAAAGACAAAGAGTGCTATGTTCAAGGATGACATGCTGCCACTAACTGAAAAACAAGAGAAAACTTCTTCCTTACCTTCCCTGTTAAATTTTAATGAGTCCAGGAAAGTCAACTCAGATCTCTCTTCATTTTTTAACAAGCTTGAAGAGAAGAGGGAATAATGCTTCATAGTGTTACTAATTCGTGGATTTAATGAGCCCGAACTAGTACATGCTCAGTTGGTGTTTTCACATTTAGAGAGTCTGAAAACTCCAAAGAAGACTCCAGGGGGGTCCTTTTTCATCCAATTTAGTCTCCTGAGGCCGGAAAAGTGTAAAACATACCACAGAAGAACTCTCTTAACTTCTGTAGAAGAAAAGGTGAGCCTTTTTCGCACTTAGTCAGGGAGGTCCGAAAAAGGTTAAATTACCACCTACTGAATGCTTCTTCGAGAACAGCATATATAGCTTGGTTTTTACGAGTATGAAGGAAAGCAAGATCACTCGAAAAGATCCATTTGAGTATGAGAAATGGGGCTTGCAACAATAAACTCGATGCTTTGTTCTTTAGTGTTTAACGAGCATGACAAAGTCATAAAGTACACTCGAAATCTTTTTCATGTTTAGGTCCAAAGCACGAAAAAGAGAAAACTAAGCTCATACCGGGAGTTACTTTTCTGTTAATTTAGTCCCTCATGTCCGAAAAAGTGATAAACCTATGCCTGAGAATACTCTTCTCAATTCCGTAGAAAAGAGAGTGATCCTTTCTCGTGCTATTCCGCATGGTCCGAGAAAGAGATAACCTACCACCAATGCGGATGCCCGTTCACATATTCTTAATGAGCTTGAACGGACAAGTTAACTCGACAGTCAAGTCTGTTTTGAGGAGTCAGACTTGGGCCTAAAGAAAACTCCATAAGGGTGGGGAGTCCTATAAAAGGAAAGCTTGTAAAAAGAGACCATAATGAGGCTCCATTTGGCATGAAAATATCTAAAAGGATTCCCCTAAACCTAACATATATAGCTGCAGCATGAGTATCGAAAGACAACATAGGTTCTAAATGGGGATACTCATGAGAGGAAGGCCCTATCCACGGAAGAACGATGGTAAAGACAAGGAGCTAATGGTTAAGAATACCATAGCCCGTGGTTAAAATGTTGATAACTAAGTTTCACATGGAAATAGTATAGATGCAAAAATGCATGTGAAATGACATGAAACCATCCTATATGAGCAAAAAACATTTTAGAACGATGAAAAACCTATTACAAGGCCAAAAGAGATGGGATTAGTTTGATAAAATATGAGCTATAGGCCAAAAACCCACTTAAGAAATATAATTTCTATAAATAGTTCAAAAAACTAAATAAAATTCACCATTTTGAATTTTAGCCATAAGAAGCATGTTTTTACCTCTACCTTCATTCAATCAGTGTGGACAATCCAGTGGATGAAATCCAATTCCGCAAGTGTCAGGTAAGACTAGACCCCAAGCTCTTCATTTTGATCCTAGCAAATTTCAAATTTGAGTCCCAATTTCATATTTTTGAGCGCCCTTAAGCAAGGAACGTTGTGTACATGGGTTTGCTATATTGGCACTCGTGTACATGCGTTCTATACGTGTGTTGTCTGAAAGACAGTCGCATACGCTGCATGGAGGGTAAAAAAGATATATAGAGTCAAAATTTTGAATTTTTATATGAAACTAATGCTTCACAATGATTGTTTTGCTAGGTGTGAAGATGGTTCTTGAGTGGAGGGAGCATGAGCATGAAGATTTGGATCAAGAAGCACTCCAGGATGCCCCCACTGTGAATGTTTTACGTTCAAGTGGGTTGTTGAAATTCTTTTGCACATCACCTATGCGGGCCAATGTCCGCCTGCTAGAGTTCATGATAAAATACTGGGATCATGATTTGGGCATGTTCGACCTTCAAGGTGAGTCCTTAGAGATTAATTTTGAGGATATCTACTTCATTTCTGGTCTGTCATGATGGGGGGCTCCATTCAACTTGGAGGGCACTGGCAGAGGGGATGATCCTCTAAGTGTCCAAAACTATATTGATGTATACTGCGCACCGGGGACCCAAAAGAGAGGGAGTTGCATCCCTATTATACATATACGTGATCTTCCCTTATAGTTTTTGACACGTACCATAGTGAGGGTTGCGGGATCATCTTCTCTTCATCTCGCTGAGCCTTGAAGCACAGTTGAAAGAAGCTGAACAAAAGGAGTATGATGCATTTGCACAGGAAAAGGCCAATGAAGCCTCTGCAGCAACATTGTAGGAGATAGTGGAGAAAGAACAAGCAGCCGAATATATCCTACACAGCCTTAAAAAGCAGTTTACTATCTTCGCCAACAATATTCTTGCACCCAAAAAGCAACAGAGTGTCTCGGGACAGAACACTGATGAGTCTTAGGGGCCTATTGGGGCTCGGACCTTGAAGGTCCTTAATTTTGGCAACTTCGTGGTTTTGGTGCAAAGCTTGTAAGCGGAGTTGCGGTCCAAAATAGTCTTAGGGGCTTCGGGGTTGGGTTGAAGACCCCTTTTTGTAAATGTCCCATGGTTTTTGGGTACCCATGGTTTAAGCCCATGGTATTGTAATAGTGCACTTGTATAAATAGGAACTTATGTAAAGGAGTCAAGTGAAGCTTTGTGTTATGATGATGATGTGATGCGAAGAAGCTAAGGCCTATTTTTGGGTTTAAGGTTAAGTCCCAGCTGAGTGCATGGACGACTTCTGCAGCTGAGTACGCAGAGGGTTTCAGAAGAAAGGTTATGTAGCTAAGTGTGCAGTTTTGGGTTGTTGAGAAGATCTGCAGCTGAGTGTGCAGATCAGAACTGCATTGTTTTGTAAATTGTTCAATATAAACGCAGTTCTGTGGACGTAGCCCCTACATTAGGGGTGAACCACGTATATCTTGTGTTGTGGTGGTTCTTTTTATTTTGTTTCTGTTATGTTTTTATGCGTTTGATAAGTATATGAATGATAAAGTAAGATAAATTGCTAAGTATTAACTTCGCTGTGAATTCCCAGTTAAGGGTTAAGCAAGAAACTGTCCTTTTATATAAACTGCGAAGCTATTTAAGTGAATGTCGAAGCTCTGTATTGCATAATTATTCTTTGTTAATGCTAAACGTACAGTAATATCCCTCTTTCGCCTGCAGAAACCTGATTCTGCGGCACCCCATATCTATTTCGGGTGATACTGTAACCTGTTCGTAGGTTGTTGCCGAAAGGGAAAACACTGTGGGTCTGTTTGTTGGTGCAAAGATAAAAGCATAAGAACTCAGGTCTGCCCCATTCGCCCAATAAGATATCGTCGTCAGCCTAGGATGAGCAGATGGGGAGATATCTTCCACTACCAGGGAGGAGGTGGCTCAGTGCAGAGTGTATACGATGATCACTTCTACTTTTAGTGGGAGCGACAATTGCCAACATTGGAGCAGTTTCCATATGATGGGATGGATTTCTGAGGTGATCTAGACCTTGTCCTCCCTCTAGGAGGAGCATGGGGAGAGCTAGGTAATTTTTAATTTTCAATTTTTAAAATTTTTATGAATTTTAAAATATAGGGATATATACATATGTATAAGAGTTCTAACCCTACAAACATGTCAAAATGCAGATATTGGAATGGTCCACCCTGAAGGGAATCCACATATGTTTGTTCATCCTGTCTTAGGTGAAGACCAGGGGCTTATCAGGGTTCTACAGGGGAAGCTGGCCAGGATTACCCAAAGAGTACCTACTTTGAGGATTGAGCACATCCCAGCCATCATGCAGGAGTATGTGGTTGGAGTAACACCCATATGGATACACCTTTTGAGGCGGGTATCCAAAGCTGTTTTAGTGTACATAGATGTTGTTGAGGCTGTCGAAGCTGAAGAGGCTGAGGAAGCCAGAGTACAGGGATACCGGGGGGACCAGGGTGGTCCAGCATAGATCTAGGGCATTTTGATGGACTATGATCCATATTTTTGTATATTTTTGTATATTATACAGTTATAGCTGGATCTGAGGATCAAGAACTCAACCTATCTATAGGGAGATATTCACACACACACACACACACACACACACACACACACACACACATATATATATATATATCGTCGATTTATTTACAATTTTTTTTTATGTGTATGCTGTATATTTTTATGAAATATGTGTTAGATGGCAATCCAAAATGTAATTAGCATATCCATTAGTCAATGAATTCTGATTTCTTGGAATGTAATTGAATGTAATGAACTCAAAATTTCTTTCCAATAACCTAACTTGCATGAACTAACGCAATAGAATAGGGTTTCGCACCTAATAAGCTCGATTGAGCTGGGAAACCACCAGTTGAGATTCCATTCGGACTTCCAGCTGAGTGATACCACGTGACAAAGCATCCCATAGAAGCTCAATTATAGCCTTATACTCAGCAACATTATTAGAAGCAGGACCTAAGCAAGCGCCTTCTTAGGCAACTAACTGTCCTGAGGGAGAATAAATGACCCACACTGTTGAAGCAAGATTACAAGTGTGGCGACTGGTGCCATCAGCAAAACCTACGTATCTCTCGGAAGACATCTGCAACAACCAACATATGGTATAAAAAACACAAACCGACGAACTAGTGTACATAAAAATACATACAAGAAAAAGTGCTAAACCTAAGCATAGTACTTCTTCAGGTAAAGCCCATTTCTAGGCTCAGGAAGCTTATTCCCATCAAAATCTATTAACTCATATGCGCCCTTCTTTAAGACCTTCGACACGACATAAGGCCCTAACCACATGGCCTTGAATTTTCCTACCCCCAGGGGTTCTTTGTCTTGGTACCAAACCAAAACAAGTTCCCCCTCAGAGAAAATCTGAGGTTTGACCGATTTATCATATTGCCTTTTGAACCTATTCTTGTGAGCTTGATTTGTTGTCAGCACATCTTTACATTGCTCATATAGGTGTTCTAAGTGTACTAGATGTTCTTCAAGCTCTGTCATATCAAGTAACACATGAATAGCTATTTTCAAAGACGAGATTTCACATTCAATCGGGGTAACGGCTTCCACTCCGTGAACGAGTTGGAAAGGGGAGAAACCCGTAGTAGTTTTTACATTAATTCGATATTCCCAAAGAGGAGGGTATAGCATGATATGCCAGTTAGAACGAGCTGCATTAATAGTACATTTGAGGATATTCTTCAAAGTCTTGTTAACAGCCTCAACCTAACCATTTGCTTGAGGATAATACGAAGATGAATGCTCTTGTCTGAATCCAATCATAGTGGTCAGTTCCGTCATCATGCTATTTTGAAAATGACTGCCATGGTCAGTGACAATCACCTTGGGTATACCAAACTGTGCTATAATCTGATTGAATATGAAGAAAGTTGTTTTTTCCCCGTCGGCTTTAAAGGTGGGAATTGCCTCTACCCATTTCGTAAAATATTCCACAACGACAATGATATATTTGTGCCCCCCAGCCGAGGCTGGGTTTCATGTCACGTAATCAATCCCCCATTTCATGAAGGGGGCCATCGAGACAATGAGAAACAACGGAGCAGGATGTGACCGCATTTTTTTGGTGTAAAGCTGACAGGGATGACAGCGCTTCACCACTTCCACACCATATTTGAAGATTGTGGGCCAGAAATAACCAGCACGTGGTATCTTCGAAGACGTTGCTAACCCAGATAAATGACCCCCACATGCTCCACTATGGGAATCATTCAGGACAATCTCCACTTCCTCATGGGTAAGACATCGACGCAAAATGGAATCTACCCCTCTTCAATATAAAGTATCTCCTATGATGAGGTAGTTCTTAGCATGAAGGCGTAATTTACGTCATTCTTCCCGCGAGAAAGCTACAGGATACTTCAAAGTATGGAGATAAATAAGTATATCTCCATACTAGGGGTCAGAGGTGGCTATCAAGAAGATATGCTCATCTGGGAATGAGTCATCCTCAACGACTACATCTTCTTCCGTTGGAAATTCTGCTATAAGCTCAGCAAAAACTAAGGACTTTTAAGACTTAGAGGACCAGAAATCCAAGTCAAACTCTTGGAGAATGACTATCCATTTGTTGAATTTCCCCCCAACGATCCGTCGGGACAAAACATACTGAAAAGGATTCACATCCGCCACTACTATTGTAGTCCTCAGCAAAATGTAGTGACATAACCTCTGAACAGCATAGATAGCTGCTAAGGCCAATTTCTTGACGTGGGAGTACCTGAGTTCAAGCCCGGCTAAAGCATGGCTAAGATAGTAAATGACATGCTCCTGGAGCTTATCATTTTCCTAGACTAGTACTACTTCAATGGTCGACTCGGACGCTACCAAATACAATCATAAAATCCCTAGAGTAATTTGGTGGACGCAGTAAAGGTGCCGACAACAAAGCTTTTTTCAATGCCTCGAAAGCAAGTTGTGCAGTTTCATCCCATCCAAATGGGGTGTCCTGTTTTAACAAGCGCATGAAACCCTTGGTAATCTTGGCATAGTTAACGATAAAATTTCAAAGAAAATTATACTTTCCCTGCAAGCTTTGAAGTTGCCTGATAGAATAAGGAGGAGGCAGATTTACAATGGCCTATACTTTTAATGGATCCACCTAGATGCCTCTATTAGAGACAATGAATCTGAGCAGTCTTCCTGACTCGACACAGAACATGCACTTGTGGGGATTCAAGCAGATCTTATAGTATCTGCATCGTTCAAATATCAACCGCAAGTGATCTGGATGGTCAATCCTCTTGCGAGAATGTGCAGGTAGATCATCAAGATAAGGTTCGACAATGGATTTTATATCATGGAAGGAAAATTTCATTGCCCGTTGAAAGGTTTCCCCAACATTTTTTAATCCGAAGGGCATTTTTTTGTAGGCGAAGGTACCCAAAGGACAAATGAAAGCAGTTTTATCTTGGTGTTCTGATTTTATTTGAATTTGATTGTATCTGGAGAAACCATCCATAAACGAAAACACTTCACTTCCCGTGCAAGCATATATAATCTGGTCTATAAATGGTGTGGGATAGTTGTCCTTAGAACAGGCTTTATTCAAATCTCTAAAGTCAGTACAGATGCGTATGGTCCCTTGCTTCTTATCAACAGGAAGAGGATTGGATACCCATTCTATCAGAGCTATGGGATAAATGAAACCAGCTTTCAACAGCTTTTCAACTTCATCCTTCACAGCCGTCGCTTTACGCGGGTACACAGGTCTTAAATTTTTCCAAACAGGTTTAGTGTCAGGGTATGTTCGGATCTCATGTTCAACTATCAATGGATCAATGCCTAGCATCTCCTCTTATGACCAATAAAAGACGTCACGGAATTCCTTGAACAAGGCAATATAGATTGCAATATCTTCAGGAGAGAAATTTGCACCTATATGTATATTTTCCACGACATCATGGTTTACAGAGATGTTGATAGGGATAGTGGCAGAAATATTTGCCATATTCCCCTCAGCAAACATTCCTTTCCTGGGTAAGGAATTGATGGGTGTATCAACATCATCTGACAGTCTCATATGAAACTCTTGATTTTCTATCCTACTTAGCTCTAGAAGAAAATAGGACCGGTGGTGAAGATCTTCACAGTTCTTACCATGTCCACACATGGCTTCCAGAATGGCTTCATCAGAAGGTGAAACCATATCTAAATAGTTCGTAGAATTGTTACCACCTAAGTTGTACTTAGTGGTTTTTATCAAGTGAGCCCGGTGAACCGGACAGGGTTAACTTGTTCGGACTTCAAAAAGACCTTTGGAAGTACTTCTGGGAAATGCTTGTTGTATCATATCACATGTTCATACCCCATGGGGGAATTGTAATAAATGTTCTAGCATGATAGTGTCTGTAAAAGACTCGGTCTCTTAGACTTTATTTGTCAATCTGATCATCCCAGGGTGTTTTTTCCCTTGGTTATTATTGGTTTTTGAACAAACGACTGATCATTTCTGAGTTTTTCACTCCATACCTCAAAAGTTGGGGTGGTCTGCTTGGCATTTAGGCCTATTGAGGTTATTAGAGTCTATGTGTCAATGTATAAACATGCTAGACATCATTTTTGAGTCATATGAACATGTCTAAGTCCCCCTAGGTGTTTTTTAATTTTTCAATTTTTCAGTTTTTTCAGTGTTTTTTATTAAAATTTAATTTTTCCAAAACTTAGGCTATTTTTTAATAGTTTAATTGGAAAAATTGATTTTGTAATAAAAGTGGGCCAAATAATCAGTTTCAGTCATGTAGGTGCTCATTTTCAAGCTAAGAGCACCATGTAAACCCGTGGACCCACTGTTTCCTAGTTTTGAGTGATTTTCCATCACTCAGGTCAGAAAGCCCCAAAAATCAATTATTGATTATTTTAATTAATAAATTGATGAATAATGGAGCAAATCCAAAATCAATAAATCAGTGGATTCTCAGTCGATTTGAGTGAAATCAGTCAGATCTGAAGCAGATTGACTGGATTTGACAAATCCTTGACTGAAGGAGGTGATCAAATCAAATCCAGAGTTGATCTTGAGCATTCTTTATGGGGAATTTTGCCTTCCCTCTCTCCTCAACACGTTTTGGCTCATCTGGATGAGTTTTGGGCCAATGTGTCAGTGTATGGTTGATGTGTCAGCCAGATCAGGCCCCCGGTTGACAAGTAGGCTCAGTTCAGCCTCAGTTCTGCATTGATGAACTCTCCATCAGTTGATTTCACTTGATTCCATGAGGAATTGCGCCTCCCCTGGGATGGATGGCCTGTAAATTGTATATATCCTGCTTGAGGCTCCCTCTTCCAAGCTAGTTAGAGCTGGACTGAAGGGATTTCCATTGTAAATGGTGTACTGATATTCATTTGTTGAATAAAAAGAAGCTTTGGAGGCTCAATAGTGGAGTACCTTTCATGTGTGGATTGTCATTGTCATGCTGCATTCGAGGTGAAACTGCTATTTTTCCAATTTTTTGCACTTAATTATTGTCTGCCTGAATGGTTTCTGAAATCATAGGGATAGATCATTGTAAGTAAGCTTACTTACTTTCTATTTTCTGCATATGTTTGAATGAGTTAATACCTGTATGTTAAATAAGGTTATTTGCATACTGTATCATCCCTTTCTCATATGTATCTCCAGATTTGATAGTTCTGTTTGCAGGAGTTGTGTTGTAGCTTATAGGTTTACTGTGACTGGAAGATCTATGGTTCAGGTTTGATTCCATTGATTTCCAGAGGAGATTGCTAAGATCGTGCCCCTTGGTGCTTCACTACCAAGTTTTATCTTCATATCTGCTTCAACAACAAGCACCTTTCTTTCCCTTTCTCTCCTTTAAAAAATTATTAAACTTTCCTCAAATTGGTTACTTTAAAGGTTTCTTGTTGCTCTGATCTATCTCATCAGGACAAACACACATAGATATAACTAGCAATATCCCTTCCAAAGTATATATATTAGTTTCATTTTGCATATAAAGTTCAATTTCAAGAGATCTAGCTAAAAGTACCTTATTTTCGCAAGCAATTTAGTAAAAATTCATAGCTTTCTGTTAAGGTAGTTTCATTTGCTGCATGATAAAAATTCAATATTCTGAAATATCAGTGCAATTTAATTGGCTACACAAACATTAATCCAAGATCCCAAGGAAAGCTTGCTTTCCTTGGTTCCTTTTTCGTCGTTTTAGCTAGTTTAACTGCATTATTTTTGAGATAAAGTAGGTTGATCCAAAGGTACTCTTAAAGTTCCTTTGGGCATATGTTATTCTAACTTGTTCACTTTCCTTTAGCAGGTCTGACAGAAAGAAAGGGAAGCTGCTTTCCGAAGTGGTCTTAGGAGCGTTCAAATCCCCCCAGGGGTCTCCCTTTTCACCAAAAAAAATCTTAATTGCTTTGCAAAATTGTAAAAAAATTGGTTTCAGCCTGTATAAGGACCAAGAAAGTTCTTATTGATCAGTTCTTTGATATTGTAACCGCTGTAATAAAATCATTTTTGGAATAGGCTCTTTCGAGCCCTTTCCCCATCCCCCCTGGGGGGATTCGCGTCGGTGCCCTTTTCGTTGTTTTTTGCTTATTCCATTTTTACTAGAATTGATCTAATTTGTAGGGTAGTATACTTAATCTCATTATTAATTCCATACTCCATATCTCACATTTCAAAGTAATCGTAATACTTACCCCACGATTTCCTGATTGACCCGAAAGGGGAAAGAGATTCGTGGTAGGATTAATTAAGAAATATGAATTGTGTATATTTTTGCTTTCTTCTACTTTTTGTTTATAAGTAACTATAAAATTTACCCCTCCTTGATTCCCCGATTGAGATCCACTTGGATCGAAAGAGGTTCTTGGAGGGTTTTCTTTTAAACAAGAACACCTAGTTAAAACTTATTAAAATTTACAAGACTCCAGTGTGTATGCTCTGCACTTGGCTACGGTTAATCCAATCAGTCAAGCTGTATCAAAAGAACTTGGGTGACTAGCATAATTAGGACTCACTCTCCCCAATTGACAAACCATCAAGTGAAAATCCAACACCTCGATCGAACCTCTATGGTGGCAAAATACCCAAAGGAAGCAGGAAATTACTGAAAATGACCTCGAGGCGTCGATCTTTGTCACACCCTAACGGGTACGTTACGAACAATAGCCCCAGAGACTCCATTTCAGCCCACATATTCCTTGCGGGTAGCTGTAAAGGTTTTGTTTTGGACATACTCCAAGTACTCTCGGGTATATCTGGAGTCCCCCCTTAGCCTAGTTTAATCAATTCATACTTAAATTTTAACTTAAAACATACCAATATGCAATCACAAAACATTCACTCCAAGCACATGCGAGCACATTGATCTCTTTGATTTGACTCCATTATTAAGGCACTGGTCATTTTTGCTTCATATATATATTGTTTATCAGCTTTGTGTTTTCGTGTGTTTATTCTCATATCTTGTCATCTTCAATTGTCTATAGTTAAAATATTCGAACTCCTAAGTAACTGATTCAGTTTAACATCACCACACAAAGTAATCATCCTTAGTAACTTAATAAGGTCTACCCCCCTTGGCTTCGTTAGGAGTTGAGCCTAAACAGAGGAGTCAAGAACAAGGTGACAGCCTTGACTTGAGACTTGCCCCCAAGGACACACCGAGTGGCTTGAAGATTTCTACCATGTGACCCAGGTGTGTGAAAGGCGGCAACAAGAGTACAAAGAGTTTTTCGCCCAAGCGGGAAAATAGAATTCTTCCAGGTCCTCTGAGACTGTGAGAGGGTCTGGAATGGAATCAACAGTGGTTTGAGTGATAGCTTGGTAATCCACTTCAACTTCCAATTAGGACACTTTCAGTTCATGGGGGGAAGGGAGAACCCAAGGATCAGTCCTATCAACAATTGTGGCTATGGACTTCCCCACACTAGTAGAACCAATATAGTTAATCGAGGCTGGAAGATCAAATGTTCCCATAAGTGATGCGTACATTCTAGCCCCCAAGCTCTGTGCAGTAGGTTTGACTTGATCGACCAATGGCACAGCATACTCATTAGACTCCATGCAGCCTTTTCGAGTAAAATTGAGTTGGTCAACAGTAACCAACTTTCCTTCATGTGGTAAAAATACCAGCCGAAAGACGGCTGATGCAATAGCGAACATGGCATAAGTCTAGCTTCTTCCGAAAAGAATATTATAGTCCAAAGGTGCGTCAATCACTTCCACCTCAACAGAAACTGCTTTCCCTGTCAGCTTAATCTCAAAAGCTGGTAGGATACCATGCGAACGGAATGACCTTCTGTTGAAAGCAGTAAGCAGAGTGTTTGACAGGACTAGCTCTAGGGATCCGAGAGCTTTCTAACATGACAAGGACATAACGCATGTAGAAGCGCCCTCATCAACAACTGCCCTTCCAATGGTATTTCCACCATGGATGACATATATTGATAAGGCTACATGGTAAGATAGGAAAATTTTAACATCAGACAAGTGAAATTTTTCCATGAGACTCGACAAGTCCATGCTACCTAAGGCTGCTAAGAGCGCATCTTGTTGGGCGGGACAACTCTGTAACACCTCTAAAGATGACATTGCACAAGGGGTTTGGGCTAAGTCTTCAACCACAAAGTATTTTGAAGTAGCCCTAGCATTAGGGTTATGCAAGGTCTTTTTAAAGACACCTTTCGGTATCTTAGGCATAGGTTCAGTAGGCTTCTTGATTGTGAGAGGGTTAGAAGTTTCACCTATAGACTCACCCTTCTCAGAAGTCTCTTTTTCGTAATTTTTATTCCTAGTCTGTAGCAAAGTCGAAGATCGAACCATGTTGATATTGTTAGGGTTAGGGGTACCGGAAGTGCCCCCTACTACATTAGAAGCCGAAGCAGAGTTCTGCCCTTGGGGAAATGGATCCTTCAGGATAGTTGGTTGTTGAGCTTTAAGCAGCTTTTGGACATGTTCCATAAGGGGACAAAGGTGAGTGAGGTGATCCTCGTGGCACAACTTACATGGAATTTGACCTTTTTCTTTTCCTTCTTTCCCCCATTGGCATTGTTCACAGTTTCTACTTGTTTTGATTTCCCTTCCCTTTATTTCCTCTCTTTTTCTTCCCACCGGGCTGCTAATTTCCCTTCTGAGAGGTTTGTGCAAAAACATTTGCACTTTGGGGGGAGGGGGAAGCCTTTGCTGCCTCCACCATAGAATTCTTGACAAATAGCTGATGAAGTTGTTTGGCCAAAGACTCTACAGTGGGAGAGTTTACGGACCCAACCACACCATCGGCATGGGGTCCAGGATTAGGTTTCTCTGTATCATGGTTAGGCCTCGGTGCCTCAGGGATAATCTCATACAAGATCCGAGATTGTGAATAAATCAAATCCAATTGTTGGGCCCTGAGAATGGCTTCTTCTTCCTTCGTCGCTCCTGAAGTGGATATGTCCTTAGATATGTAGGGCAACAGGGATTTAAGGAACCACTCTTGTAAGAACTCAGGAGGAATAGTGGCTTTTATAAGGATCTTTCGCCTCCTCCACTCTTGGATATGATCCAAGATGTGGGTAGCCTTGTTCTGCCTAAAGGTAGATAACAAGTCCATTCTGAAATCGTATCGGACCTGAAGCTGAAAGTGGCTAAGGAATGCACTAGCTAAGCCCCAAAAACTACTGAACGCAGCAGAAGGTAACTCAATGTATCATTTTTCTGTAGTATTCGTTAAGGTTCTTTGGAACAACCTCAACCTAACTGAATCTTCATTCAGCGAATTAGAAGAACACCATAAATGAAAAGTGGTGGCATGAGCCCCAGGATCTTCACCGACTTTGCCCTTGAATTTAGGGATGTCCGATGGCAATTTGGTGGGAATAGGTGGCCACAACGGGTCATGCCTCACCGGTTCGTTCATCAATTTTAACAAATCTGGTTAAAAAGTTTAATCTTGCCAGAAAAGGAAGCTTGGGTCGCACCGAGGCACTAAAAGTGCCAGTCTGGGGATTAGAGGGACTTGCCCCTGAATACCCATATGTAAAGGTGGGTTTTCCCCCTACCGCCGGTTGCGAAGTGGATGGATTACTTTGAAAAATTTTCCATCCGTAAGCCATAGGATTGTGAGTAGTAGGTGTAGTATACGAGGTTCGGGTCGTCCCAGTCGAAACTGGTGTTTGAAAAAAGGGAGCAGGTATCCCCTGTAATGGGGCCAAGACCGGAGTTTGGAAACCTTTCCTGTAAGAGGTAGTGTTTCCAAACTGCACTCCTACATAAGAAGGTGATGGACCTACGTATGGAGTGGATGGGGGAATATGCCCCCCATTCCAAGGAAATCCTTGGACAAAATCCGAGGATCCTACCGGATCGCTCTGGGAAGTGTGTGCAAAGGAAGAAGGAACAATAGGTATATTGGGGATCCCAGTAACCATGTCACCAGAAGCACCTGCTAGGCTTATGGGAACCAGTGGTTGGACCACCCAGCTCGTTGGAGTCAATGGCATAGTAGGTATGCTAGATCTAGGGGCACTTACTGGGGGAGGTAGTACCCCTTCAGTCGGAAAGGCTGAGGTGAAAGCAAAAGAACTTTCCCCCGTAGTAGACATTATCCTGCCCACAGGGACACCTAAAACAGGTGAATCAAAAGGCCTAACCTAGACAATCACAAGATGGTTTAATTCAATCAAGGGTGTGTTAAAATTCCTTGCAAACTCATCAGCCTACAAGTCTTCTATCTCAACTGTATTAAAATCAAAATGGTTATCTCTAAGTGTCGGTTCACCTGGAACTTCACTCACTCCTATCGGTTCAAATGAACCATCTGTGTCCAATCTCCACCTTTGAGGTGGAGGTGGAGGTTCCAATGTGATGAGAGGAGGAAGGTTTTGCAACCTTCATGACCTTCTAATAGGTTGGTCCTCCACGATTGTAAATTTGACAATTCAAACCCTAAGGTCGGCTAAACACAGAAAAACCATAGAACAATCACTACGAAAATTCCTAGAGTCTCAACAGTCAGCAAGGGTAAAAGATATGCTTTCCCGAAGAAATATGAAGAACAGTTACTTGGCGTCCTTGAAGAGGTTCTTAGGCACAAACATAGGAATCACACACTTCCCTCCTACACTTTCAACAAGGGTTACCTTCCAAGCCCATCCAAGGTGAACCAGAAATAGCCTTTCGGTTTACCTAGGTATGAACCCTAAATGTCAAGAGACTTGCCTACCTTACCTATACCAACAATATGGGGGGACAGTCACAAGCCTGACTTGTATGCATGGGCAAGGTAGCTGAGTCCGAAACTCTATCTATGAAAAAATCCCCAGATGCATAAAAGTCTTGATTTACGTTTCGACAAGGAATCGAAGGGTTATCTCCTCAGTCTAATGCCTCCAGGCGGCCTCGTGCTTGACTCCTATTTGAGAGGAGCTTCCCAGATACAATCAATAAATATAAGTATTTACCTATCGAATGGTCCACTATGTCTGAATTTTAAAATTTATCAGAAGTTTACACTTCCTAGCCCACAAGTCTAGCCTAAGCTAGTAGGTGAATGGCCCTAAAAAATAAAAATTACGAGTAAATTTTAATTATTGCGTTCATTTTAAGGGCTATTTCTTTACTTAGAAGGAAGTGGAGTGAAGGACTATGATGTTTTTGACTCGATAAGAAATGTAAAAAGCAAAGGTGTATGTTTTCAAAGAAAATTATCACTACTAAAACAAACTTGTTTTTTTTCTTTTTGTAAATATAAATTGATGAAAATGCAATGATAAAGAGAAAACTAAGACTATATTTTTGTACTTTTTTGAGATTATATTTTAAAAACTGAAGTAAAACTACTCTACGCAAAATCACATGCAAAAGCTTCAAAATGTTTTCTTTTCACTTTTTAAAATGCTCAAAGACTAATATGCACCTAAATGCACAAAACTTGAGTATGCTTGAATTCAATCAACTATATAAAGCAAGCAAAGCGAAGTAAAACGGATTAATAAGACCAAATATCAACCAACAAGTGAAGACTTGGAACCCTAGCTTGGGTGGGCACAATGACAAGAAATCACTAAGATCACACAAAGGTAAGTGGCAAACCAATCACTATCCAAAGATAGAATGGGAAAAAAATTGTCTAGAACCTTGATCAGTGATTCGGACAACCAACACTTAAACCTATAACCAAAAACAGGCAAATCCACATCAAATTGCAAACAGAAGACAATCCAAACAAAAGGAACTCAAGGGCTTTATAAGAAAGCACAAGGTGTGGCCAACAAGGTCATCAAACTGACAGTATAATGCTTATAAGGAAGACCAACCAGCAATTTTTTTTTTATAAATGGACAGGGACAAACAAACCCTAACCCAAAAATTCAAATGCTAAGGCTTGTACACGACTGTGTATAAGGGCAACCCGCGTACTGTACGCGACTGTCTTAGAGAGCAACCCGCGTATGCAGGCCTCTGTATGTGACTATATGTAAGAGAAACCCGCGTATAGTTACAAAATTTTCTAATAAAAATAAAATTTCTCAAGGTCTTCAAACACTATCCTAAGAATGAACCAAGACAGGATACCACACACAAACTCAAGGCAAAGACTGGTTAATGGTAAACAGAAATAACCTACAGCAGTCTGGGGTCCCCAGCGGAGTCGCCAGTTCTATTGTTCAGGAATAAACACCCTTATAACCGAGGGTTTGGGGTTACCAACGTACTCTTAAAACTTGCAGACAATCAGCTTTAAAGTATAGAAAGGAAATAGGAAGCTATAATGGACTCACCCGATTAACGACGATTTATCCAAGCTTTGTCTTCTCCAGCTCTGCTCCTCTCCAAAGCTTTCAGGGATGCACCTCCTTCACCTGCAAAGAGCAAATCCTACAAATACAATCTTATACATGTATATATGACAAGTTAAATAAATAATATATAGAGTGCTTCATCATAAATATTCATCAAACCATGATACATGAAAGAGAGTCAACACAAAGTTGGAAGAATGATTCTCTTTATTAACAATAGTGAATGAGATAAGTGTACAACCCAATTCCTAGAACAAGGACTCCTCTGCAACCAAAGGATTCTGAGTTCTGCTGCTCCAAAGACTTCTGAAGATATACCACCAGCATAACTTTGCTCTCCAAGTATGATTGATTAATGCCCTCCCCAAGGCCTCTATTTATACTTAGAAAAATAGAGCAGTTTCGAAGGTTGAGGAGGTTGAGACAATTAAGATAGTTAATGTTTAAGGCTTAACAAATCTCCATTAATCATGTTTTATTATTTTTAATGTCGAATGGAGGCGTACGCGAGTATTGATACTAGCAACCCGCGTATGACACGTGAGTTGCTATGAGGGAAACCCATGTACAGATCTGTATGTGGGTTGCAACGACAATACTCGCGTACAGTACGCGGTATGCTGTGGAGATAGTCGTGTATGTATGCAAGTTACTGTGGAAAGAGTCACGTACAGCAATCAACATGTAAAAAGGTAAAAAATGGCAAGCTATGTGGATAGTGAATGCATCTCATGTCATGCCCATCTATAGTGTTTTAGGCAACCTTCAATCCATAAATGTCCTTTTGTGTGCCAACAGATGCAGTGTCGACACTCGGACGGAGAAGTGCCATTTGGGTTGATAATAAGGAGGAGCAGTGATTATGATCTTGTAGACCCTCCTCGAAAGGGGAAGAAGTTTGATGATGTTGTAGACATGGGATTGTATCATCCCTGGACATTATTCCTAAATTGATCCACAAAATTTTGTCTCTGTGTTGTAGTGGGATTGTATCATCCCTAGATATTAGACCTAAAGTTATCCACAAACTTCTGTCTCTGTGTTGCAGTGGGATCGTATCATCCCTAGACATTAGTCCTAAAGTTATTCATAGAATTTTGTCTCCGTGTTGCAGTGGGTTTGTATCATCCCTAGAAATTATTCCTAAAGTGATCCACAGACTTCTGTCTCTTTGTTTTTGTGGGATTATATCATCCTTATACATTAGTCCTAAAGTGATATGTAGACTTCTGTCTCCGTGTTGTGGTAGGATTGCATCATCCTTGGACTTACATTAGGGGAGTTTTGAGGTAAAAAATGGGCCTCAAAAAAAATTTGTACCATTAAAATTCACTTTATAAGAACCAGTAGGATTCAAGATGATGATGTCAACCATAAGGGTAAAATTTGTAAAAACAAAAGAAGGGAAAAAAATAAAAAACTACTTTTTCTTATCGTATTTTTGGCATATCTCGTTATGGGTTCACCCAAATTTCGAGTTTGGGGACTCATTGGATGCAGAATTTAATTCCGCATCCAACCCATACCCACAGCGCATACTTCTGAGGTACCCACGACACCCAACAATGAAATTTTCAATAAAAAACTTATTTTAATACCCATAGTGCATACTTCTGAGGCACCCATGGCACCCAAAAATGAAATTTTCAATAAAAACGTATTTTACCCAAAAATAAAATTTTCAATAAAAACATATTTTAATATTAAAATACATTTTTATTGAAAATTTCATTTTTGGGTGTCGTGGGTGCCTCAGAAGTATGCACTGTGGGTATGGGTTGGATGCGGAGTCCCCAAATTTAAAATTCGGGTGAATTCATAAGGAGATATGTCAAAAATACAATAAGAAAAAATAGGTTTTCTTTTTCCTCTCCAAAATTTAGAACTTTTACTTTATTTTTATAACTCTTATTTTATTATTTCCCTTATGAGGCCCATCTTAGACCTCAAAGCTCCCCAAATGTGTCCTAAAGTGATAGGGATTTATCATCCCGTAATTGGATCCGCATATTTTTGTCTCTGTGAGGTGGTAGGATTGCATCATCCTTGGACTTATGTCCTAAAGTGATAGGGATTGATCGTTCCGTAATTTGATTCGCAGACTTTTGTCTCCATGTTGTGGATATGATTGCATCATCCTTGGACTTATGTCCTATAGTGAAAGGGATTGATCATTCCGTAATTGGATCATGCGTGTTGTGGGTTATATTGTTATTGATGATAATGTTGTTGATCGAAAGATCAAGTGTTGTTGCATATGATCAAGTGATCTAGTGCTGCAGAAGATGAAGACTCAGTGCTGTAGAAGATGATGCTCCAATACAGAAGATGTTGAAGATGTTTCAGTAACTGTTCCAGTTGATGATGATTGTTGAAAACTTCCAATGACGTATAGATGTATCACCTTGATGTTATTGAATATGCTCTCTTTCCTTGCTCCTACCGTTGATGTTGTTGTTGTCAGTATACTACCCTTCTCATTTAGGGGGAGTGTTGAAATATTGTAACTTCGAAGAATATTCTAAATGTATGTTATTGTTGTAATCTATCAAAGATGTTTTATTCCTTCGTCGGGATGCTATTATTGTATTTGGTCATCATAGAGTCATGAGGTAAAACCTCCGTTGTAAGTTGGGTCAATAGAACCCTTTAGAGTATAATATTATATTGTTTTGTGTCTTCCTAGGTGAAGTCGGCCCAGTTAGTTTGTTGGGGTCGACCTGTTAGGGAAAAAGTCAAGTGGAAGATAGAGTATAAATAGAGGAGGTGTGTTGCTCATTTAAACACACACACACACACTTGTGTATAGCTCATAGGAGAGAGAGAAATATCTACAAGGAGAAGGAGCACATGTTTGGGGTTTTATCTTTGTACTTTTGATACATCTGTATAGAGGAAGTTTTGCTAGGTTTTCTTCCCCTACAGGGTTTCCCAGGATAAATCTATGTTTATCTTGTGATTGTGTTTCTTTCAGTGATCTTGCATATGTTATTGTTGTGAAATTGAATTGAATACTAATGATATCTAACTCAACATATGGAATCTTAACACACGAAACCATACCAGAATCCTGAACCTGCTCTCTCGGAGGATGAACGTGACTACTTCAAGCCATGCTCTATTGTTGAGGAACCATGGCAAAAGTCGTAAGGCCTAAGATCTTTTTTTTTCTCTTCTAAGTTTGTTTCATTCTCTGTTAGCTTGCTAGTTTACGAAACAACTTTGTTAATTTTGGACAGTAAAAACTTGTTTTCCCACACCAAGGGCAAGTTGTGGACAGATGTAATAACTTCTATTTTCTACCCTCGCAAGTTTTGGATAAGTGTCACAAAAATTATATTTATACTATTTTTTGTATTTTAATATAATTTTATGTTAAAATAATACCAACATAAAATTAAAATATAAAACATAAAAAATAATTGTTATATATATAATGATGTTTTATTGTCTTATCCTTAAAAGAAATGGTTTCCATGGCATGTTTTTTTTAGTGGTTAATGTTCATATTTCAAAAAAAAATTGGTACGATGATGGTGACATTAATTATTCCATGTGATCACATTACACTAATGGATGGAATATGATCATTAAAAAAATAAATTATTTTAACAAAGTTAAAATTAGAGAGATTTAAACGTTTTACGATTTTCTTTTTAAGAATAATGGAAAAACTTAAATTTTTTTTTAAATAATTTATTTAACATTAAAAGTATTGTATTGGATAATGGGTAAAATATGATAATTTTTCAAATTTTATTTTAACATAGTTAAATTTATTTTAAAATAGTTCGAATATTTTAGGGTTTAAATTTTTCCAATAAAAAAAAATTTGATTATTTTATTTTAAAATAATTAAATTATATTAAACCTATTTGAAAAAGTTAAAATTAGTTTATATTATACATTAAAATGATAATTTTATTATTTTAAAAATATAATTTTAATTTTTTTTCTTCGTATGTTTAATTTTATTTTAAAATAATCTAATTATATTAAACCTATTTGAAAAAGTTAAAATTATTTTATATTATACATTAAAATGATAATTTTATTATTTTAAAAATATAATTTTAATGTTTTTTCTATGGACTGATAGTGACAGAGTGAAAGTAGACGCTTGCACTTGTCGGGAAAACATGCTCAAAATGTCAAAAAGATCCTCCCCTAGGTAGGAAAAACAAATCATACAATAGAGGGACAGTTTTAAACAAAAGAGTAGAGTTCTAATGCTGCAAACAAGATCTATAGTTCAACTAAACCCAAGTTGTCTATGAACAAAAAACCAGAAGAACCTAAAACTCAATGCTTGGAGGAAGGCTCCTCCTCAATGTGTACCCCGAAACCAAAGTCAATATGTGAGAGGGTCTTCGGACCACTGTCAGTAGGGGAACTAGACTAGGATGAGGTGTTTTTGCCACCCTCGGCTTCAGGACTCTTGGAGTTGTTGTTGGTGTCCTCATCACTGCCCGTGATGTTGGACGTGGAGCTGGAGGAGCCCTTCTTGACTGGAAGTGGCTCAGTCTTCTTCAACAACGAGGTGCGAGTGGGGGGCGCTTTGCTCGACATACCTGTAGTGGAAGGACCGAAGGCGGAGAAAGCACCTGCATAGGTTCATTTGGAATGCTGGGAGGATCTAGAGAAGGACCAAGAAGAGCATCCTGGATGCCCGTAAGACGGAGGATGAGCCTAGCAAAAGGATTTTTCACAACCCTTAAATTCCTTCTACGCATGACCGTTCGATTTACTACGAAGGGAGAGCTCATGAGTTCATTGTCCAAGTCATTCATGAGATGGAGCAGGTGTTCAGGGGTTTATATGTCGAATCCCTCCATGTTGACAATTGCCGAGAGAGTCCTAGCTCTCTTATTAGCGCTCCCTCACCCCCCTCTACCACATCGCGGAGTGGCTCTCGGCCTGCGAGACATGTCTGGATGAACCGAAGGCATAGAAGAATCTGAATACCAGGATGTGAGAGATCTGCAGGGGGCTTTGAGAGCCGAATTCAACTTCCTGAACCGAGCTTCATGGACATTGACTGAGGACACAGGAATGCCAACGAGGTTTGATGCAATGCCCAAGAGATTGGGCATGGAATAGAAAATCTATTGAAACCTTTGCATCTCTAAAGAACTGATTCCTTCTTGAGACTAAGGTGGTCTTTTGTCGAGATAAGTATTATGGTAAGAGAATACACAATGCAATATCTTACATAGTGAATTGTATAACCTACCATAGAAATTCAATTCCTTCATAGGATTGGGATGGTTTTATGTCCATATTAGAGTTAGAGATGATGATTGATGTTAATAGGTTGTTTTCTCTTTGTTACTTTGATGCAGATTGCATTTTAGAGATTTGAGTCTTTATTTCTCTTAAATGTTTTTTTATCAAATAACATACAAATGAGAAGTAAAGATTAAGGATTAAAATCTTTTCTATAATGTGTGTAAAATATATTTTAAATTTTTTATTTTTTTAAAAAGTTTTATTTAATTATTTTATGAACATTTTAAACAAAAATAATGATTACAACTTTTTAGTACTTTTTATACAATTATTCATTATTTTAATTACGTCGTAGGTGTTTTCTCAATCACAGAAAATGTCTACGGAAGGGAACTGTGCTACAGCTTAATATTCAATGAGCTAAGAACCGTTATCACATAGTAGGCTAAAACAATGGTGTAGACATAGCTCGGCATGTTCTTCAATAATTCAGATGCAAAACATAGTAATTTTTATGGGTTTATATCCAATGAGCTAAGAACCATTTATATCATTTATTCGGTTCCAAATCTGTATCTCGAACGCTATCCACAAGTATCAACATTTAGGATTGTAGAAATCCTATGTCATATGTTTTCTAATAACTGATATTTCAGATTCTAGAAAATTTACATGTGAAAATAACAAATATGTTATGACGCTATTTCTGATTTTGCAACATATACAGAAATCCTGTGTGTTTAAATACGAACATGCTCGTGTTCCTTAGTCCCAAGATTCGATACTTCGTATTTGCGAGATTTTGATATTCGAAATTTTCGTTTATTCATACACTAAGTTTATGCCTATTTTAAATTCACTCTCTGTTATTTTTCATCGGTCTCTCTGTAAATTTCACGAATATTTGGTGTCTAAACTTTGTTTGATTCTATATATCGACGTGACAAGTTTGAAACAACAGTTTTTTATTTCATTAGCTAAAACAATTAATTGAAGAAGTAAGCAGACATAAGTTATTATTTATATATAAATGTAATTTCAGAAATTAGGGAATTGGAAATCGAGATATAGGGTGTTCCTTATTCGAAAATATAGTTATTTAATTTTGAGAAATTAATAACAACAAGCATATATTTCGCAAAATCGGAAGTTACGGTGTTCCTTATTGGAAAACATAGGATTTCCGCAATTTGAAATACCAGTTATTTGCAGTGAAGTTCTTGATGAGGTATTTTCAACAATGACAATTAGAACTTCTAAGTGTGCAATTTCAACAAAACACTTATTACACGTGTATTTTCCTGAGATCGGAATGTTACAGACAAGTTTAACAAACTTATATATTTATGTATCAAGTGAAGTTGTTGATGATGTATTTTCAACCATCACAATTACAACTTTTAGGCGTGCATTTTGTTGATGTAATTGTAACTTCGGAATGTATTCACTTGTATTTCTTATCTATTGTAACCCGATGTTTATTCTGGGATGTACTTGTGTCATGTCATGCCCCGATGTTCCGATCGGGAGGATCTATAATGTAAACAAGTCATGTCAAGTTATTGTGGGTAACCCTCCTATTGTCTAAGGGTTAAAGTCCTCGCAGTTCCGGGGCACTAGGGTTATTAGACTCTCCTAGAGAGGTCGGCCCTAGTAGGGTTTTAGTCATGTCAAGAATTAGTATAAATAGAGAGCTAGCCTCTCTATTTAGCACACACTCATCCACACTCTGTTGTAGCGCATAGTTGAGGAAGAGAAAGACACTAGGGCAAAGAATGAAGAGGTTACTGCTGTCGAGAGATCATCTTACTGTTTTGGGGGTTTTACTTTTGGTGCTGATTCTATCTCTGAGGAAGTTGTGGGGTTTTATCCATTTATAGTTTCCCTGAGGAAAAACACTGTGTTCATTGTCTCTTATGTTTGATTGTTGTACCTGTTGTTCTCTCAGTTAAAGATCCTAACATAATGCTAGCTTGAATGATTAAAAACTAACATGGTATCAGAGCTAACCTGAGAAGAAGACACTGTGCAGCTGTGGGAACTAGGGATTCCTACTATGTGGGTCTCTCTCCATATATTTTTAGCAAAATAAGGTTGGAATAAATCTCCTCCCTAGGGCGTATCTTTCTGTCGAAGCAGAATCCAATTCTGAGGTTTTTCAGTTTTGGACCCAACACTACTTTCGGAAATTAGGGCTCTTCACAGAAGAGGAATTTTTCAATGAGCCCAGGACTGGATTGATCTCCTCCCTAAAATTGAAGTTAGGGATCAAATTCAAATCATTTGGTTGGACAAAACTTCAAAAAAGAAAAACCCTAATCTACTCCTGAACCAGCTCTGCAGGATTCCAGCTCCAAATCCAGATCCGACATCTTGACCTAGTAAGATCTAAATCTTTTGTATTTTCGTTTGAGGTTCTCAGTTAAGATGTCTCATCATACCAATCTTGATGAAAAGCTTGAGGGAGCTGATAACTTCCGAGCTTGGAAGTATAGGATCTCCCTTGTCCTGGAAGAAAATGAGTTGGACTCCTATATCAATGAGGAGGTTCCAGTTCTAGAGGGAGATGATGAGGAAAAGGCCTTACATAAGAAGAAGTTGGTTATGGAAAAGAGGATCATTGTTGATTCTATCAAGGATCACCTCATACCACAGGTGTCCTCCCTAAAGACACCTAAAGCTATATTTGATGCCCTAACCAAATTGTTTGAAGGGAAGAACATAAATCGGAAGATGACTCTGAGAAACCAACTGAAGAATGTGAAGATTCAGGATGCAGAAACAATCCAATCTTACTTCACAAGAGTTTCTTAGATCAAGGAACAACTGGAAGCAGTAGATGAAGAAGTGGAAAATGCAGAGATTGTAATGACCACCTTGAATGGTCTCCCTAGATCATGGGACTCCTTTATTCAAGGAATCTGTGCTAGAAAGAAGTTAGTCAAGTTCAGTAGACTATGGGAAGAGTGCTCTCAAGAAGAATCTTGGATAGCAGCTCGAGAAGAGAAGATGGGAAGTGAAGATCAAGCTCTCATGGTACACTCCAATAAAACTAGAAGAAGATCTCATCACCCCAAAGGTAAGCACTCTCACAAAGATAACACTAGAAAATATGTGTCTAAAATCAGATGTTATACATGTGATGAAGTAGGACACTTTTTAAGAAATTGTCCTAAAAGACAGAATAAGAAAAAGAGCAACAAAAGAAGACATCATGCTCATGCTGCAGAGGATGATGAACCATCCAAGAAAAGAAACAGATATGAAAGTGAAGATTCTTCGAGCGAGGAAGAAAATGTGTTGATTTCCGCTCTCACAGGAAACATCACTCATGGAAGCAATGATTGGCTCATAGATAGCGGGGCTTCCAAACATATGACAGGATTCAAGGAATCCTTTGTGATACTATCAGAACATGAATCACCTCACAAGGTGAAGCTAGGAGATGACTACCAATATCCAATAAAAGGTAGTGGGGAATCCTCCTATAAGCTAGACTCTGGAAATTCTATGACAATGAAGGAAGTATTGTTTGTACCATGACTCAAGAAGAACCTTCTCTCCATATCTGCATTATATGTAAAAGGAATGAGGGTTGCATTTATAGATGGTCAAGTCATCATGTGGCCAAAAGGAAAGACTATAAATGATGCGGTGGTGATTGGAGAACAAGAAGGAGGATTGTACAAATTGAAGGGCCATCTAGAACAAGCCTTGGTCCATGACACAGTAGAGCCAAATGAACTTTGGCATAGAAGGCTTGCACATGTGCATTACAGAGCACTACCTCTTGCAAGCAAAGTTGTTAAAGGTCTTCCAGAAATACAAGCAAAACATGATGGGGTCTGCAAAGGATGTGCGAAAGGAAAGAATACAAAGAAGACATTTCCAAGTAGCGAAAGCAAAGCAAAATGAATCTTGGAAATCATCCACTCCAATGTATGCGGTCCTATGTCATCAAGCTCACTAAGCGGGTATGTATATTATGTTTCTTTTATTGATGACTTTTATAGGAAGACATGGATTTACTTCATGAAGAACAAAGACGAAGTATTCAACAAGTTCAAGGAATTCAAAGCCTTGATCGAGAATTACACTAAAAATAATATCAAGACCTTTCGATTAGATAATGGCGGAGAATTCACTTCGAATGAATTCAAAGACCTATGCAAAGACTCAAGGATTAAGAGGGAGTTGTCCACTCCTTATAATCCACAACAGAATGGGATTGCAGAAAGGAATAATAGAACTACCATGGAAGCTGTAAGAGCAATGCTTCATGATCAAGATCTTTCGATGCATCTTTGGGCAGAAGCTACCAGAACAGTGGTGTATGTATAGAATCGTACTCCACACAGAGTACTCGAGAACAATACTCCTGAAGAAGTCTTCTCCGGCAAGAAACAAGAAGTCAGACATCCCAAAATATTCGGATGTCCAGTATACATACACATTCCAAAAGAAAAGAGGACTAAATTAGATCCTTCAGAAAAGAAGGGTATACTTGTGGGATACTCTGAAAGCTTGAAGGCTTACAGAATATACTTCCCAGGATTCAAGAAGATTGATATCAGTAGGGATGTGAAATTTGATGAAGACACAGCTTACAACAAATCCAGAAAGAAACCTATTGAAGAATCTGAAGAAGAAAAAGCACCCAGAATTCATGATACAACCATGAATGAAGAAGCTCAAGAAGAAGATTGAGAATTTGAAGAACCACAAAGACCTGTAGATCCACCTCCAGAGAAGAATCCTCATAAGAGGAAACCTGCTTGGGTATGAGAAGTTATCCAAGGTGCGGAAATATATGGGGCTCCAGAAGAGAATCACAGAGAAAGGAAGAGGACCAGATCCTTCTCTAGGTATGTAACATTACTATGCGATTTCATCGATAAAGAACCTTCCAATTATGAAGTAGCGACAGAACAGAGAGAATGGAAGGATGCTATGATTAAAGAATATCAATCAATCATGAAGAATGATTTTTGGCATGTTGTCCCAAGACCAGAAGGGAAGTCAGTTGTAACTTCCAAATGGATCTTCAATAGCAAGCATGATGCAAACGGTAGCATAGAGAAATATAAGGCAAGATTCGTGGCTCGGGGTTTCTCTCAGAAAGAAGGAATAGACAATGAAGAAACCTTTGCACCTGTAGCCAGATACACTTCCATCAGATCAGTACTTGATCTGGCTACAGTGATGAAATGGAAGATACACCAAATGGATGTCAAGACTGCTTTCTTGAATGGTGTAGTGGAAGAGGAAGTGTATGTAGAGAAGCCACTCGGTTTCGAGACACGTGACAGGGAGTCTCATGTGTGCTGATTGAAGAAAGCCCTGTATGGTTTGAAACAGGCACCCAAGACATGGTACGACAGAATTGACAGCTTTCTATCCAGTTTGGGCTTTACCAAGAGTAAAGCAGATTCCAAACTTTACTACAAGGTTGAAGATGGCAACCCAGTGATGTTTCTACTGTATGTAGATGATCTGTTTGTGACAAGTATGGATGGGTTGATTACTGATACGAAGAGAAAGCTTGTTGTCGAGTTTGAAATGAAGGACTTGGGTATGATGCATTATTTTCTAGGTATGGAGGTGTGGCAGAGTGCAGATGGAATCTCCCTTGGACAAGGGAAGTATGCAGTAGAGATCCTGAAGAGGTTTGGGATGATGGACTTCAAAGCCATGGCCACACCTATGGCATCGAACCTGAAGCTATTGAGTGATGCTTCATCAGAGTCGGTTGATGCCATGATGTATCGTTAGATGATTGGGTCCTTGATGTACCTGATGAACATGAGACCAGATATTTGCTTTGCTGTGAACACCTTGAGCCAATTTCTAACAGATCCAAGGCATGTTCACTTGACTGCTGCAAAGCATATTCTGGGGTACCTAAGGGGCACAATTGATTATGGGCTCAAGTACAATGTGAATTAGAAGATTAACCTGGAGGGTTATGTTGATTCAGATTGGGCAAGTAGTGCCATCGATAGGAAGAGCACTTCAGGATGTTGTTTCAGTATGGGATCAGGTGTGATCTCTTGGTTTAGCAGGAATCAATCCTGTGTGGCACTAAGTATAGCTGAAGTAGAGTATGTCGCAGCTTGTTCAGCTAGTTGTGAGGTAGTATGGCTAAGGAAGCTACTGTCTGATTTATTTGATCTCCAGTTGGATGCTACTTGTATACATTGTGACAACCAGAGTTGTGTGAAGTTGTCAGAGAATCTAGTGTTCCATGACAAGTCGAAGCATATCGAGATCAAGTATCAATATATCAAGGATATGGTGCAGAGGGGAGTAGTGAAGCTCCAGTATGTTGTGATGGACGATCAGATAGTTGATGTGTTGATGAAGCCATTGGCTAGAGTGAAGTTTGAGTACTTCAGGGAGAAGCTTGGTGTTCTCCAGATCGAGGTCCCTTCCAAGGGGAAGTCACGAGTCCGGAAGCCATTCTGACGAGTAGGTTAGATGTAAGGGCTGAGCCATTCTGTCATGGTGAGAGGATTTGGTTCCTTCCATGTCAGATATGAGTGCTGAGCCATTCTGTCATGGTGAGAGGATTTGGTTCCTTCCATGTCAGATATGAGTGCTGAGCCATTCTGATGTGACTGTAGGATTGGTTCCTACAAGAATCAGATATAAGTGTTGAATGCCATTCTTGGAATGGAGGTACCTGTTCAGTTACCAGGAATACTTAGTCTGGGACTGAGGAGCCATTCTGACGAGTAGGTCAGATGTAAGGGCTGAGCCATTCTATCATGGTTAAAGGATTAAGTTCCTTCCATGTCAAATATGATTGCTGGCCATTCTTACGAGTAGGTCAAATATAAGGGCAACTGCCATTCTCCGGGAGAATGGAGGCACCTGGTCAGTTACCAGGTAGCTCAGTCTGGGACTGGGGGCCACTCTGATGAGACTGTAGGATTGGTTCCTACAAGATCAAATGTGAGTGCATGCCCTTCTGATGAGCAGGTCAGATGTAAGTGTTGGGCCATTTTGACGAGTAGGTCAGATGTAAGGGCAACTGCCATTCTCCGGGAGAATGGAGGCACTTGGTCAGTTACCAGGTAGATCAGTCTAGGACTGGGGGTCATTCTGATATGATTGTAGGATTGGTTTCTACAAGATCAGATGTGAGTGCATGCCTTTCTGATAAGTAGGTTAGATGTAAGTGCTGATCCTTTTCATAGATGATAGTAGTTATGTCCTATCATGCTGGTGAATGTGAGTGTTGGGCCTTTCTAATGTGATTGTAGGCTCCTACATGATCAGATGTGAGTGTTTGGCATGCCTTTCTGATGAGTAGGTCAGATGTAAGTGTTGGGCAGGCCATTCTGACGAGTAGGTCAGATATAAGCGCTGAAGAAGACCTACATGGTGGCTAGGCCTACAACCAGCATGAAAAAGGGATAGCTTTGTAGAACTTCTTGTGACGAGAAGAATCATGAGATAGCACATATGATGATGACCCAATGATGATCCAGATCGAGCTATGATCCAAATCCAGTTATGATCTCTCCGAGATGATCCAGATCGAGTGATGATCCAGATCCAGTGATGATCTAGATCAAGTGATGATCCAGATCCAGTGATGATCTAGATCGAGTGATGATCCAGATCTAGCCTAGTGATGATGACCAGTGATGATCCAGATTCAGTGATGATGATCCAGATCGAGTGATGATCCATATCTGAAGACAAAGATGACTTAAAGAAGAAGATGACTTGAAGATGAAGATGACTTAAAGATGCAGATGACAAGAAGATCCAGAGAAGAAGACCAGTGATGAAAATTGTGTCAAGATATTACCTTCCTAGTTAAGAGGAAGTGTTGATGTAATTGTAACTTCAGAATGTATTCACTTGTATTTCTTATTTATTGTAACCCGATGTTTATTCCGGGATGTACTTGTGTCATGTCATGCCCCGATGTTCCGATCGGGAGGATCTATAATGTAAACAAGTCATGTCAAGTTATTGTGGGTAACCCTCCTATTGTCTAAGGGTTAAAGTCCTCGCAGTTCTGGAGCACTAGGGTTATTAGACTCTCCTAGAGAGGTCGGACCTAGTAGGGTTTTAGTCATGTCGAGAATTAGTATAAATAGAGAGTTGGCCTCTCTATTTAGCACACACTCATCCACACTCAGTTGTAGCACATAGCTGAGGAAGAGAAAGACACTGGGGCAAACAATGAAGAGGTTACTGTTGTTGAGAGATCATCTTACTGTTTTGGGGGTTTTACTTTTGGTGCCGATTCTATCTCTAAGGAAGTTGCGGGGTTTTCTCCATTTATGGTTTCCCCAAGGAAAAACATTGTGTTCATTGTCTCTTGTGTTTGATTGATGTACTTGTTGTTCTCTTAGTTAAAGATCCTAACATAATGTTAGCTTCAATGATTAAAAACTAACACATTTCCAAAGAACATCTCTGTTATAATTGAAAGAGTAAGAAGTAATTGTTTCTTTAGATTCTCTGGACTATTTCAGCAATTGATGTTGATTCTGTTGTGAGAAGACACGGGTATTTTGTTGATATGCCCATTAGTTGGTTTGCAACATCATCAAAAGCAATCACACCATGAATATTTCCAGTTAGATCTTCCAATTCAACCTTTAGGATATATCGGTAGTCACATTCATCAAACTCCCCATCACATTTACCACAATGCCAAATGTATCCAACTTTGTCAGCAATCTTTTTCATGCATTGTATACCATCAACAAAAAGAGGGCATGCAAGGAAATGAAAGTCATCCATGTTAACATTTGTGATGGTTGCAGCAAGAGAATACCAAACAGCTTTTTCAGATGCCTGAAGAGTTTGTAGCTCATTGATGGTAATGACTTTTCGACGAGCAGAATTAGAGGCACTGAATTTACAACTCAAAGACGGAGATGTTGAAAAAAATCCATTGTCATTAAACCATCTTTGGAGAACTTGTTTTTGTTCAATATTTGGGTTAATAAATATAGTAGAGTTCAAAATAGTGCCAATAGATTTTCCAGTAAAATCTGTAACACGACCACCCTTGATCACTACTGCTGGAGGAGAAAGTAAGCCGCAAAGGCTGGCAAGCTCAGCTCCCTGAATTTGGCAATGTTCTCCCTAAAGTGTTATGTCAATACTGTACCTTGACATGTCACGAATTCCAATGGTTCGCTTAACAGTTTCAACACCATCTCGTTTTCGTATCGTGGATGTAGGTGAAACTGAAATGACAAGTCCAATAAGGTCAACCATGGAATTTACTGGTATAGTTTGAATCTCCTTAATAGTTTTAAAGTTAAAGCAACTTAAAAGAATTAAGGGATATTCATCTAAGCATGCTTGAATGGTTGAAGTGGAACCTAGAAAAATATCGTTATGACTTTTCAAATGGTTGAAAATTGGATTGGATGGTTTAATTGTGCCATTTGATACAATGTACACTATTCCAATATCTATTTGGTCATACAAAGAGAGTGCCAATTCATTGATTGCAGATATATGTATTTCATTTTGTGAAGCATCAACAAGGTCAAAACCAAACACTTTTCCAGATCCTCGTTGGTTCCTATATTCATGTATGTTTTTCTTGGCAGTAACTCAGCCTTGAATATTCCAAACTTTCGTAGAAGAGGAGAGTGATGCGAATGGGATAGTGGATCCAACTAAACCAAGGTTTTGATTTATTGAGCTAGTGTTTAGTGGAACAAAACAACTACTTTGAGAAGGAGAAGCTACATGTAATTGGTAAGGTGCAGGATTTCCAATAATTTATGCATCCACTCTGACAACCTCGAGTGCAATCAATGCGATAGTCATGTGAGATGAAGTATATTAGACATGAATGAGAGACAAACATTGAATCCATGAACAATGTGAAACTGATTGAGAGGAAAAGAGAGAGAAGATTGAACGTACGTTATATTACGTACAACGTTGCATTAACGTTGGGTAATTTTGATTATAGTTCCTTGTTTTAGTTGTCCATTTTCTACAAGATGACTATATATAACTGGAAGAAGTAGCTCATGCTTGTGAATGCCATCCAAAATAGAGATTCGGAACCGAATAGATGATGAGTTGACTGAAGTCACTTGGTTTAATGTGCAGATATGTACCAGCAGAGAAATGTTGACAGCACCATGTAGCAATAGTGAAATACAATCTTCAGTTACAATAGTCTCCATAACGTAATGGTTATTTTTTCCTGCCAAATGAAATAGAGAATGAAAATATAAAAAAATTGCAATGTAGCGTAATCATTTCTCTAGCATAAAATGGATATATAAAAACAAAATTCTTTGCATTAACGTATTTCATTGTTCTGGTTGTTGCTATTCATTAACATATTTAATTATTTTGGTTTGAATATGTTTGAGCTATAAACGTATAGAGTGGAAATCATATGTGTTGAAATACAAAGATGTCGATTTTCCTATTGCTCATTGTCAACATTTTGGAATGCGGAAATGTATGTCCTATGTTTTCCAATACGGAACATGCTATATTCCGATTTCCGATTTTGCAACATATCCAAAAATCCAATGTGTTGAAAGACAAATATGTCGATGTTCCTATTTTCCATTTCCACATTTAGAAATGAAAATGGGCAATTTTACCTAATTTAAACAAAGGTTCAAACAAATCAAAGATCCTAAATGAAAAAACTCATACCATTTTTTCTCGCAAATTTGTTCTGATTTCCGATTTTCAAATGCGGAAATTGAAAAAGCATTTGTCTAATTTATTTTTATATTATTTCCCAATTTTCGATCTGTATATACATTTGAATAAATAAAATTTGAACTGAAATACATATTTAATTTGTTTACGTTTTGCGAACTCGGAAAAGCATATTTTCTGATTTTTTGACATTTACGATTGCAGAAATTGTATGTTCTATGTTTTTGATTAACTGATATTTCGGATTCCAGAAATTGTACATGTTCAAATACGAACAAGTCTATGTTCTTATTGTAAATTTCGGACATTTCGGAATTGGGAAATTTAGGTCTTATGTTTTGCAACCAGAAATCAGAAGATGGATAATTTTCCAACATACAACAAGCCAACAAGACAGTAAGAATCAATTGAAACACAGGAAGGGTGTTTCATCATCTCATAAGGAACATTTTAAAATAGACAAAAAACTAATACCTAACATTTTATTGACACACATGACATAACCCATACATTGCACAATAATTTTGCAACAAAGCAAGAGTAACATTCAATTAAAACACAACAGTGGTGTTTCACCATCTAATAAGCAGACTAAATGAACAAGTAATCAATAGCTTTAAAATTAGCAAGGTTCAAAATCTTTCGATTTTGCGACATATACATAAATCCTATGTGTTCAAATAGGAACATGTCAGTATTCCGACAATCCGGTGTTTAGAAATCTATATCGTATTTTGCAGCAATAAGAAACATGCTATATTCCAATATCAAATTTTGCAACATATCAAGAAATCGTATATGTTCAAATAGGAACATGTCAGTATTCCTATTTCAGACATTTCGGATTTCAAAATATCGATTTTCACTGTTCTTATTATTTTCGCAAAAGTTATTCCTCCAATAAGTTTATGCCTATTTTAACAATGAATTCAAACACAGAAGCGGTGTTTCACTATCTCATAAGAAACAATTTAAATTAGGCAAAAAACTAATAGATAAGATTATTGACATGCATGACATAGCCAATGCATGCCACTATTTTTGCAAGAAAGAGTCACATTCAGTTAAGACACAGCAACGGTGTTTGACCATCTAATAAGAAGACTAAATCAAGTTTGAACGAATAGGAATATAGAGTCACATTAAATTAAAACAAAGCAATGGTGTTTCACATCTAATAAGCAGACTAAATGAAGAACTAAGCAATAGCTACAAATACAAGTATATCCATATTCCTATTTCCAATTTCTGACACTTCGGTGTTTAGAAATATATCTCGTATTTTGTAACAATAAGGAACATACTAAATATATCTCGTATTCCAATATCAAATTTTCCAACATATCAAGAAATTTTATGTGTTCAAATAGGAACATGTCGGTATTCCTATTTCAGACATTTCGGATTTCGAAATCCCAATTTTCACGCTTTATTTTCACTATTCTTATTATTTTCGCAAAATTTATTCCTCCGATAAGTTTATGACTATTTTAACAATCAATTCAAACAAAGGAACGCTGTGTTAGACACTGAGAGGGGGGGTGAATCAGTGTAAATCCAATTTTAAAACTTTTCTTAACTTGTCACAATTAACTACCAATTCATCATTCCTCTATTCTACCAATTTCATAATCATTTCATAAACATCTTTCACTTCATCATTCACATATCATAAGCATTTGAATCATCAAGAACCATAACACAAAAGAACACAACACCATATAATTTTGTAATCTTTTTGTATTAGTTTTGGACCGGCTACAACCGTGGGGTAAAATCAGCACCTATTGATACAAAGAGCACCTACTCTTCATTCAGGACCCTGCCTGGTTTTCTTAGACCCTGCTAAGAAGGGTTTGAGGTATCCTAACCTCAAAAGCAAGACAAGCTTGCTTTTACAATTACATCTCACTGTCTCAACATACTCATCACACACACATATCACTGTCAAGTGCGCTCACTACCACATCATCTTCCCATCAACACTATTCATCATCAGCCAATCAACTCTGCTCATCACTACTGCTGGTCATAGGTCTGCTCATCCTCTTCTTTGCTCATCATTCTTCACTGCTGCAATACTGAGTCATCAAGGTTCCAACATTACCAATCTTGTCTACCTTGTCACTGGTCATGTCTTGGCTCATCATACAGTTCATCATAGTCAGTCATAAAGGTCAATACATTTTATCACTGTTCATGTGCATCATGATCATCTTCAGTTCATCATATCATCATATTAATAAGATAACAAGCAATAGGAGTTAAAGCACCATCATCCTCATCAATACCTAACTGTCATCTGCATATGTCTGCACATGTCCTCAAGGTCTATTCATGAAATTCTACTCATCAAAACAATTGCTTGCCACAAACCACTTGTCTACCACCTCATCATGTTACTTGTCAATTCATTCTGATTTGTCCTCTGCTCAAGACATAGACAAATTTCTGCCCTCTAATCAACCTGTCAAAACCTGCCTGTTACAATTACTTCTTCAAGTCTTTAACCTGTCTACTAGCTTGTCATCAATCAATCATCTGCCAAGTGATTGTTAGAATATGTGACAATCAAGAATTACCATATTAATGTTCATCACTGGATTATGTCATCATCAAGCTTTTACTGTCATAGTCTTTAACTGTTGTTCAACAACGAACTCCTCTGTTGCACCAGGTTCTTCAAATCATCAAAAAGGGGATATGTCTGCTAATACTTCATCATCATCATCAAGTCTACTATGTACATTGATTCATTTTCATTCATCATCATCAATAAGTAGATATCAAATAGAGTGTCATCATTCATAGATACAAGTGTACATTATCACCCTAGGGTTTATATCATCTTGATCAATATTCAACTGTGTATACTATAGCAGACTTTACACAGACTGTAAAGAGATCATTGAACTTCATCATTGTATCATCATCTTCATCAAAGGTATTATCATAAGGCATACAACATCATTAAGGAGAATGTTTCAAGTGCATAAATTGGCATTCATCATCATCAAGCATAGGTCTGCATTATAGATCACACTTCATTGTATATATACATATACCTGCATATAACATACCTTCATACCTTGACCTTGAACTGTGTGTACATCACTTCATACCTGGGTTGTGTGCATGTCACTGTATTGTACATACACTTGACTGTGGATGTATGTGCTAGTAAAACTTCACACAAAATCCAACTCGGGCTGTATGGTAAACTCCAATTCGTGATTGAGGTTGAATTAGAGCTATGTATGATGACCATCATCCAATATCTAAGTGAAGAACTCGGACTGCTTCTCTGTTGCAAAAAGGAAATGTTTGTTGGTACAAGGATTCATCAAATTTAGGGCTTGTTTCATGACTGTGGAAACCCTCCAACAGTCTACAAGTTCACTCCACATTTATCTTCGTTGGATTCTCATCATTGGATGCATTTTAAGCCCAAGCAAGTCCCCCAAAAAATGGACTGTTGTAAACCATTCTCCAAAATTCGAGAGTGTGGAGGATGGTGAAAAGACTCCAAGCAAGTTCAAAAATCGGATTAATGAGAGAGGACTGGTGTATGCTAAAGAACTGACCCAAGCAAGTGTGGAAAGCCTCCAACACTGCTGTTAGTTGTCTCCTCAGTCATCTGCTGCCAAAAAACGGACTGTTTTCCTTCTCTTCAAATTCAGGTCTGCTCCTCTTACCCAACTGCTGCCACCAAACTTTTGCAGTTGGCTCTCCTCCAAAAATAAAACACAGATTGCTGCTGCTTCACGAATTTCCTTAGTTAACTCTGCCTCAGTCAAAGTAGTCAACGAGCTTTTACTTGTCATCAATTCGTTGGTTATATTTTGGAGTGTGCAAGCTAGTGTTTAAATACACATTAGGGTTGTCCACTTCATTGGATTAGGGCCGACTTCAAGGTAAGTATGTTAAGATGTATTTTTATTTAATTTGAATTTGAATTTTATTATTATTTTATTACACAATCACTTCTTCAATAGTCAACCTTATCACTCTTGTCCACAAGTCATTTGAAAGGTTCCACATAAGCTCCTCATTATTATCATAATGAATTAGGGCTTGTTCACAAGTCATCAATTAGTCCACAAACGACTTAGGTCTCCACAAGCAAGGGTGTGATCCACATCACAAGGGCTTCAACCATGACATGTATGGCCATCAACATTATGTGTGTGGGACCCCAATCAACATATGACCATATCCAAGGGTTTCATGACCACATCAACACACAAATGGGCCACATCATCTTCACCATTCCTTCAAGGGTACAAGGACCATTAAACCAAGGGTATGCACATGACATCAAGACCATAATTAACCATGCAAACCACAATTGACCACAGAATGGGTCATTTGGCCCATAAAGGCTTCTTCACCATGCCAAGGGGATTCATGGGCTTCTTCAACCACCTGAAACACACAAGAGGACCTCCAAGGGTCAAGATATCTTCTATGGGGATGCTAGGTCTTCTTTTGGGGTACCATGACATCATCATAGCATGAATGACCACAGAATGGGTCATTAATGCCTCTCCAAGCCATTTAGGGCTTCTCCATCATCTACCAAGGCTTCAAGACCATCTCTAGGGTCTTCAATGTCTTCAGCAAGGTAGCGGCTTCAAGATTCGTCCTTGTGGGTACAAAGACCTTGTCAACTCGGTACAAGGTGCTTCAAGGCACAAACCCACTCTGTAAGGGATCAAGGCACTGCAGGTGGGACTTGGTGGCATCAATGACATCCCGTGGGGCCATTGCAAGTCCATGTTAGCATCAATGACAATTTCATCAACACGTTGTTTCACTATCTCATAAGCAACATTTTAAATTAGACAAAAAACCAATAGCTATGATTTTATTGATAGACATGACATAACCAATACATGCCACAATATTTTTGCAACAAAGCTAGAGTCACATTCAATTAAAACGTGGCAACGGTGTTTGACTATCTAATAAGCAGACTAAATGAAGAATGGACGAATACCTGCAAATTTAGCAAACTTCAAAATCTTTTCACGAAAACTCAGAGCGTAGATGGAACACAACAAACAGTAAGAAATAGTGATTCCCTGAAGGCGTGTTTATATGTGGAAAGCAAAGGCGGTGTAGCAGCGAGTGCGATAAATGAAATATTGTAAGAAGATCTTGTAGGTCGTCATTAGATGGGCAAAATTGAAGATACGGCTCCATGTTTGAACCAGCAGTCAAACAAAACCGTGACCAAATTGGCGCCAAACTAACATTTTAAACGCACAAAAGCGCTGCATAAAATAATAGCCTAAATCCAAAGCCTCAATTAAAAATAATTTCCAGCACCGGTTGTTTAGGACAACATATAGAAGTGTAGTAAAAACACGAAAGCCACCTATCGAAAAAACACGATAAACAACAACTGGAAAAAAAAATTCACAATTGAAACTCTCACAATCTTTTTTTAAGTCTTCTTTAAAAAATAATGCTACTCACCATCTCATCCTACTTTTTATTATGCTATATTGAAGTTTATATGTTATAATATATCACTTTTATGGGATTCTTTAAAAAAAAATGCCACTCACCATATTATGCTAAAGTTTATAGATTATAATGTCACTTTTATGGGATTCTTAAAAAAAAAATGCCACTCACCATATTATGCTAAAGTTTATATATTATAATGTCACTTTTTATTATGCTATTTTTATTATGCTATATAGAAGTTTATATATTATAATATATCACTTTTTGGGTTTAATATAGAAAAGCAAACATATTTATCTATACAAATTAATTCAAAATTTATATTTATAATTATTTTTTTAACGTAAACGCTTTAACGAAAAGCAATTATCTGCAACAAAACAAAAAAAGTAGTATTAAAAGACTATTAATTGAATGTAGTCTTTAAACTTATTAAAATTAAAATTTAATTGAACAATTTAAATTGAAAAAATCAAATTAAAAAAAATTAAAATAACCATTAAATTATTTAAATATTTAAATTAAAAACTAATTAAACAAATTTAATTGAAAAAAATAAGTTAATAAATAATAAAGATAATCTTTTTATTAATTAGCTACATAAAATTAAAATAATTAATTAAATAAATTTAAAAATAGATAAAAAAGTTATTTATAAATCGAGAAGAAGATAAAAATCAATGTTGCATGGAACATACTCTCTAGAGCCAGGGAGACAGTCCACATGCTTTTTTGGGTTTGAGAGTGGGCATTACCTAAAATGTTTTTCCCTGTCTTTTTTAAATTTTGAAATGCACAACGAAACTTTCGGCGACTGTGAAGGGGCCATGTCGCAAAAAAAAAAAGGGCTTGTGGACACCCCTCCTTAAAAGCGATTCCAAGTCATGGACATCTTCCATGACATTCTCGATAATTTGGAAGTGTCTCTACTTGTTCTCCAAAAGTTTTCACTCACTCATTCATTTTAAACTTAATAGAACATTAATAAAGTAAAATTATTTAGAAATAACTATATATAAGACGGATTAAAAAGAAAAACAAGAGAATACTAACATTTAACATAAATGAAATAAAAGAGGTTAACAATAAAGGATAAACAAAAGTTAGCATTAAGCAATAGTTAACCTTTATTCAATATGCCCTTGAAAATTTCAATTTGTTATATAAAATTGGTTTGAAAATTTCAATCTCATTGGAATTTGGTGAAGGGAAACTAAATGTAACAGTTGCAAGTTGTTCACAAATTTTGATTAGGAGACCCTCCAAACCTATGGGAATATGAAAAACCCATATCTCTACTTTAATTCATTTAACTATAAATGATCCCCAATTTTATGCCCGAAATTTCATTGAAAAAAAAAACAAACAAATCCAAACTGTTTTGATTATTATATCCTACCCCATATGATATAGTGATCATTGAACCTATATATTATAGGTCAAAAAGACGACCATAATATTTTATTTTTTAAATCTCCCCAAGGAAAAAAACTATAGTGAAACTGTACTCGGAGAATCAGAATTCTTGGTAATAATGAATCAAAGTTTTATAAGAGAGAGATTAAAAATATTATTTTTATTTTATTTTATTTTAATCATAAAATAAAAAAGAAAAAAAATGGACCACTTGCACAATCAGAATTCTAAGTGATACACAGAACCAAAGTTCCAAATTATAAAAATTATAATGAAAATTCAAAACATAAAGGAATCCGAAAACCAACTAGACCGACACTAAAGAAATTTGATATTCTAAAAATCTATGTATGAACCAATGTAACTATAAAACAAGAACTCCCAGACGGCTCTATAATTTTTCCGGGAAGCAAATTCTTCCACTGTAACAGCTGTATTTTTAACCGCAATTACCTGAAATAAAAAACTGAGAGGTATGTGCTGAAAACGATACCTACCCCAGTGATTTTTAATTTTTCATTAAACATATCCCATACAAGCAAGTCTGGTACAAATTCCTCAGAAAATGAAACCGACTCTTCAAATAAGTGACGTGGAACTGACTCTTCAACTAAAAGTGATGTGTTGTCCCTCAAGAATCCACAATCTGCAGGCAAATGAACCTTTCACAAAATTCTGCAGTTGCATTTACAAGTACACCCACACCCTGTGGAGATGCAAACTTGTCTCCCTCTTTCTTAACTACCCATAATCTGCAAACAGAACTTTCCTTCTGTCATGTTTCTGATATCCAAAACTTACAAGTTATTGGTGCAGAAATTCTCACTGCACATGACCTACTGCTTCAATATATTTATAATACAACATTACAGACTCTATCCAATCCAAAACCAATTCCAAATACAATCCATCTATCTAAATATGTTAAGGGTTACACTGGGCATTCAATTTCACATTAGTACCCTGTTCTTGATGCCTCTGCAACCATGGCAGGAAAGAAACAAGACCAGCCATAAATTATCAAGAAAATTATGAACCATGCTCTTGAAGCCTCTGCAACCAAGACAGGAAAGAAACAAGACCAGCCATAAATTATCAAGAAAATTATGAACCCTGCTCTTGAAGCCTCTGCAACCAAGACAGGAAAGAAACAAGACCAGCCATAAATTATCAAGAAAATTAAGAACTCTGTTCTTGAAGCCTCTGCATCCAAGACAGGAAAGAAACAAGACCAGCCATAAATTATCAAGAAAATTATGAACCCTATGTGGGCTTAAGATCATCAAACATGGACGCCCAAGACCAAATGCCGCCACTATTAACAGGCGAAACTCGATCATCATGCCGAGGAGTACAACCGCGAAAATCCTCCGGCTCGGCTTTCAATCTCAGGGGACTCTTCTTTTTCTTCGAATCCCCGCGTGCGAAAATCACCGCCTCCCCATTTTTCAGAGCCAAAGCAGGCGGCAATCCACCCAGGCGCTTACAGCTTCGATTCCCTCTGCAAAATACCTTCGAAGCTGAGACGTACAGAGTCGGCTCCGGCGCCGGCGCTGGACGGAGAAAACCGCGAACGAATCTCCGAACGCGGCGCTTGGTTTTCTTTAAAGAAGCAAAAAGCCTTTGGACATATGGTGGCGATTTACCCCGCTCGCGCTTGACCAGCTTCAAAATCTCCAACCTATGCTTTGCAATTCCAATGCCCATGCTCTGCAAGAATTCATGGTTGAATGATGCAATATCCTCTGTTTCCAGCTCATTCTGGGCAAACAAAAGGCCATACTCGTAAACCAGGCAGGGCTCCAGGTCCGATTCTGAAAGCCAGCCAAGCCAATCCATGGTGCTGATCTCAATTATTCCCAATCTCCCAACGCCTCGACAACATTTGATGCCGCAGAGCAATAAAGAAGAGCAGTTGAACAGCTCTCGCCGCGTTCCCGCCGATTGTGCATGATGACAATCGCCGTACCTAGAATTCGGAATGATGGTAAAAGTCAAGGACGGCAGGAGAACAGATACCCGCTGGGGCTCCAACAACTCCATTTTGTATTAGAATTCGTTATATGTCAATGTTCATCGACGGACCTATGCGTTAACGACAGGAATCGAACTGCAGACCTTCCAGTTAAAGTTGGGAGCCTCTGGAAACCTTTTTCCCGATTTGACATAGACTGTTCATAGATAATTATTATTACATTGTGTAGAGTGGACCGCCATTGTTATATCCCTAGCTTATCCTTGCATAAAGGGAACGCCCAGAAGACAGTTAGAGGATCCCAGGTGTTTAGTCTAAGTACGTGATATGACAGAAGACAGTTAGAGGATCCCAGGTGTTTAGTCTAAGTACGTGAAAGTGCCATTGTTGAAGAATAGATGAAGCAAACTCAGCGCAATCATCGGCGGTTTTTGGAAAGTAACTTCTTATTATTTGGATGTATTTTGATTGTGTTGGTGTATTTCTTAATGGGTTAGAATATTTTTTGGGTCATTTTTCACACTCAAAATATTCTAAAAAGAGATTTTTTTTTAAAGGGGTTGAGGGTGTGAGCAGCTGTGGGTTGTGGTTTTTCTAGAAGTGAGTTAAGTTTTATATTTTTTTATTTTTTTTTGTTAAATTTGTTGGACTTTTGGGAGGGAATTTTTGCTGAAATTGCAATTTTGGTTGGAAAAAACCACTAAAACTCCTGGGCACCTCGATTATGCAATTTCAACAAACTAAAACTATAATTTAAACAGTTCAGATTGTCTGATTTTGGCCAAAGTTTTTTTCAAAAAAAATGATGCAAATGGCCTAGAGTTTAACTCACTCTTAAAGTTTATTTATGTTATTTCTGATGCTATTGCCAAGCACCAGTTTGGCTTTCTACATGACAGGCAGATCATTGAACCGATTGGTATTGTCCAAGAAGCTCTCCATACTATCAAAACTGAAAATCAGAATGTAATGGTTCCGAAACTTGATCTGGTTAAGGCTTGTGACAGAGTTAACTAGTCTTGCTTGAGGCTAGTCCTTCTACAGATTGGTATTCCTGGCAGCTTTGTCAATTGGATCATGGGCTGTGTTGAGTTAGCAAACTTTGCTGTACTGATCAATTGGACCCCTTCCAATTTCTTTCCTGTGTCTAGAGGCATTAGATAGGGATGCCCTCTATCTCCTCTCCTATTCATATTGATCATTGAGGGTTTAAGTCTATTGATCATTCAAGCTCAACGCACAGTAGATATATCATGCATCAAAATTGCTCCCAGTCTTTATCTTACTCATATGCTCTTTGTAGATGATGCAGTTCTTTTTGGTTTGGGCACACTGGCTGAGTGGTAGCATTATAAGATTATTCTTGACACTTTTTGTTGTGCAACTAGAATGGAGATCAATGCTAATAAGTCTTCCTTTCTTTTCAATAACATTGAGGATCCGATTAGACAACAAATTTATAATCTCATGCCTTTCAAGATGGAACCTATTGCTGTTGGTTTTAAGTACCTGGGCTACTACCTCAAGCCACTAGTGTATGGTATAAAGGACTGGAAAGGGTTTTTACTGAAGTTTGAAAAAAAATTGAGCAATTGGACCTACAAGCTACTCTCTCTGGGCGGTAGATTGATACTTGTAAAATCTGTCTTGATGAGTCTTGCTATGTACTGGCTCACACTTGCTCGTGTGCCCAACACTATACTGACTTACATCATGAGATACATCTTTAATTTTTTATGGGGCTGCTCGCCAGGTAAACAGAAGTATCATTTGGTAGACTGGTCATCCATCTCCAGGCCCTATACTCTCGGGGGATGGAACATCAAGAATCTAGAGTGGTTCAGTTTGGCTTTACGAAACAAAATCCTTTGGCTTGTTCTTAACAGTACAGGGTTGTGGTCTCAAATTATCAAGCACAAATACCTTAAGAACTTATCTGTTGATATCTGGCTCAGGCAGAAGACCTTCAAAGTCTAGGGTACTTCTCATATGTGGAATGGCTTCATACGCGCTATGTCTTGGATCACTAGATATCTTGGGTGGAAGATTGGCAATGGCAAAAATATCAAAGCTGGCATTGATCCCATAGCTAGTGTATCCTCTGATTTCACTCTTCCAGAAGACCTCAGATCGTATTTGGAAGATTATGGTATTCTTACCCTCTCTGATGTACTCAACAGAAGCATTGCCACAACCTCGACTGATTATTGGATCTCGGCTGATGAGCTAGAGCTGGGTGGACCATGGAAGGTAGCCTGGTCCAACTATATCAAAGGTTTGTAGCATGGTGGGATACGTATCAACCATCTACTTGACAAATTGATTTGGATGTATAATAAGTCTTCAGGTATGGTGAATGTCAATCTCATGTATGATCTTATTGCAAATACCCTTGTTACTAATAGACCGGATGATCTCTTGATAAAAAATATGGAAATTTCGCATGCCACTTAAGATCATCTGTTTCATTTGGCTCAGTCTGTTGAATAAGATCAATTCATGTGACAACTTGTTGAAAAAAGGTTGGATTGGCCCATTCTGGTGCTGTCTATGTAAATCAGCATTAGAGTCTGTTGACCACTTATTTCATGGTTGCAGCTTCATCAGGAAAGTTATTGCTCTCATCAGATCTTCTCTGGACATTCCAGATTTCTGGAGGGAATCAAATTTTCATCATAATGTATCTTCCTGGATCAGCCTAGGAAATACTTTGAAGTATCTTCCTCTTTTTCTTGCTTAGCAAATCTGGATAACAAGGAACAAATGCATATTTGAGGACTTGAATCCTGATATATACTCTATTGTCCTTACCATCAAGAATCAGCTTCAACACTATCCGGTCAATCTGCAGTTGAATATCAATAGGAGAACTATTGGACTAGCTCCTTCACTGTCTTTTCTAGTAGGCTTCTTTGATGGGGCATTTGCTAAGCATATGGGTGGTGTTCGTGTTCAGCTATTGCTCAGTAAAGAACACTATTTTTGCTTCAAGTTGGGAGTAGGCCTGAGCATAAATACCAGATTAGAGTTGTTGGCCTTGTGGACACTCCTACACTGTGTAAAATTCATGGGCCTTCCTTCTTTACATATTCTTGGGGACTCTGCTGTCATCATCAACTGGTTCAATCATAGATCAGCACTTACTTTACTTTCTCTTGATGGGTGGTGTCATTGTATTAGAGAGCTGGAAACTGACTTCATTCAACTCTATGCCATTCACATATATAGAGAGCACAATACAATGGCTGACAGCTTATCCAAAGAAGCATTAACACTGGCTCAGGGCCAGCTTCAGTTTGCTGAATTCACCAATGGTGAATGTATTGATCAGGGCACTTTCTATCTTTTCTAGCCCTCAGCACTTGACCTTTCTGTGCTGTTGTCTTTTTGGCATCCTTTGGATGAAGGTAGTGATGAGTTTTTACTGTACTATTCATGTTTTTTCTTCTTTGGATTAGCTATCCAGTTATAGTATGAACTCTCTATGTAATGAAGGGTATAAAGCGGATGTACTTTTTCTCTCCTAACTTGTACTTCACTTAGAAGTTTTTATGGTACATGATCATGAGCTATAGCCAGCAGTATGGATTGATCCCTCCTTCATGAGCCCTGCTAAAGCAAATACTGTAGCCACTATTGCTGATGTATTATTCCCTCCATGAGCAGAGCACATGCTAATGATGTAAAATGTTCCCTTTGATTTCAATGAAATAGCAAGGAACTGATATTCTCCCTTGGAAAAAAAGTTTATTTATGTTGAATAGATCCTTCTTGCATTTAACATTAAGACTAATTTTTTTACTAAGAATCTCTGGTCGAATAAATTATTCTTACACCTAACATTAAGGTTAGCCTTAAAATCTCAAAATTAAGGTTAACTCTTTATTGTGTGAAGTTGGTAGAGTGTTTGCTCATGTTTCTCTGTCTCCAATAAGCAAAAAAAAAAAAAAACTGCTGTAAGTTTTCACACACATTTTTTTTATCAACATATTTATTTTTAATTTATCATCAAAGACTTTTGACTGCCAAGTTTCAACATTGGACATAAATACAATGCTCAAAATATGATATCAACATTGGACATAAACACAGTGCTCAAAATATGAATATGAAAATGACAATGTATAAATTATATTAATATTAATAAATATGAAAATAATAATATATAAATTATATTAATATTGATGTTAATAAAATTGAATATAAAGAGTATTTTGACTAACAAGTTTCAAAGTTTTAAAGTTGGTAATAAATATTATATTAATATTGATGTTAATAAAATTGAATATAAACCATATTTGGACTACCAAGTTTCAACGTTGGTCATTGACAAAATGCAGTTTAGATATGAATGTAAAAATGAGTGTGTATAAATTACACCCACCCCTTTATTAATAAGATCTCAAGATTAAGGTTAACCCTTTATTGTGTGTAGAGTATTTGCTTATTGTGTTTGTTCATGTTTTTAGGTCTTCAACCTAAAATAAATAAATAAAAATAAAGATTTCTTTTGTTAGAATAATTATAATTTTTATTTTTATTAAGAATTTTTTTAACGATCATCATTGAATATAAATATAAAGGACATTTTGACTACCCAGTTTCAACATTGGACATAAATAAAGTGCTGGCAAAATATGAATTTAATCCTGTTTTCACTCATTTTTTTTTATTAAGATTTTTTTTTTAATATCATTCGATATAAATATAAAGGACATTTTGACTACCCAGTTTCAACATTGAAAATAAATAAAGTGGTGGCAAAATATGAATTTAATATTGATGAATGTGAAAATGACCATGCATAAATTATATTAATAGTGATAGAATGTGAAAATGACCATGTATAAATTAAATTATATTAATATTGATGTTAATAAAATTGAATATGGATGGTATTTTTTCTACCAAGTTTCAACGTTATACATAAATAACATGATGGTAAAATAAAATTTAGATATAAATGTAAAAATGATAGTGTATATAGTATATTAATATTGATTTGCTATAAATAACATGATGGTAAAACTTAATTTAGATATGAATGTAAAATTGATAGTGTATAGATTATATTGATATTGATGTTAATAAAATCATGATATAGGTATTAGAGAGGAGTAGGTTAGACATTGAAAGTTCAACTAAAGGTTGGAAATAAGATTTAAATATAAATAAATGTAATGTATCTTTGAAGATTGTATTTGATTTATGTTTGTTATTTATTAGTTGTATTTGATCTGTGTTTGTTATTTATTAATTGTTTTTTTGTATATGGAATATTTTGTGTTTGTTATTTATTAATTGTTTTTTTGTATATGGAATATTTTTTTTTTGATAAAATTAGACATCGACACTTTAAGTTAAAGTTGGAAATAAGATTTAAATTAAAACAAATAAAATGCATCTATGTTAAAGTTGTATGATTTGTGCTTGTTATTTATTGGTTGTATTTGATTTGTGTATGTTATTTATTGGAATTTTTTGTATAGTTTTTTTCTTTCTTTCTTTTGAAATGCAATTTAGACATAGATGTGAAAATGACATTGTATAGATTATATGATATTGATGTTAATAGAATCATTATAGAGGCATTAGTCAGGAGTAGGTTACACATTGTAAGCCCAAGTGAAGGTTGGAAATAAAATTCTAATTAAAAAAAGTTATGTATCTTTGTTAAAGTTGTATTTGATTTGTGTTTGTTATTTATTGGTTATATTTGATTTGTATTTGTTATTTATTGGTTATATTCGATTATTGTTTATTATCTATTGGAATTTTTTTCATAGTTTTTTTTAATAGGTGAAATGTAATCTAGATATGGATGTGAAAATGACATTGTATAAATTATATTGATATTGATGTTAATAAAATCTTGATAGATTTATTAGTAAGAGCATAGGTTAGACATTAAAAGCTCAAATGAAGGTTGGAAATAAGATTCGAATTAAAATAAATGTAATGTGTCTTTCTTAAGGTTGTATTTGATTGTTGCTTGTTATTTTTTGTTGTATTTGATTTGTCCTTCTTATTTATTGGTATAGGGAATTCTTTTTTGGTGAAATGCAATTTAGATATGGATGTGAAAATGACATTTTATAGGTTATATTAATATTGATGTTAATAAAATCATGATGGAGGTATTAGTGAGGGAGTAGGTTAGACATTGAAAGCTCAAATGAAGGTTGGAAATAAGATTCGAATTAAAATAAATGTAAATTGTCTTTGTTAAGGTTGTATTTGATTTGTGCTTGTTATTTTTTGGTTGTATTTGTGTTTGTTATTTATTGGAATTTTTTTGTATAGGGAATCTCTTTTTTTGTGTGTGAAATGCAATTTAGGCATGGATGTGAAAATGACATTGTATAGATTATGTCGATATTGATGTTAATAAAATCATGATAGAGGTATTAGTAACGGATTAGGTTAGACATTGAAAGCTCAAGTGAAAGTTGGAAATAAGATTCAAATTAAAATAAATTTAATGTATCTATGTTAAGGTTGTATTTGATTTGTGCTTGCTATTTATTGGAATTTTATGTATAGGTTTTTTTTTAGTGAAATGCATCTTAGATATGGATGTGAAAATAACATTATATAGATTATATTGATACTGATGTTAGTAAAAACATAATAGAAGTCTTAATCAACACCTGCAGCACAACATCCTCCAAATTTGCAGTTATGTGAAGCCTAGATCCATGCAGAAACCTCAACACAAGAACAAAAGAAGGTGATAATGTTCCACCTCCGCACTCTCTTTGCATACCATTCTCACCATGCCAGTATAAAAATCCTCGTTTTCCGAGGTGATTGGGTTTTATCGAAGGGATTTAATAAGACAACAACATCAATTTTTGGACCATAAAACCTTTGATGAGGAATCTCATGCTTTACGAGTTAAAAGTGTTACTGGGTAATAAGATGGTATTTTGCATAAGCGATTCATTAACTCTGCTTCCTAGTAGTCTTGCTAAATTGACGAAAACATTATGCCCCCAATTAGGTTTGAAAGGCTCCATAGCCCATGACAAAGTGGAATAGGTTGATAAAGTCCCAAATAAAAATTGGAAATAAAATTTGAATTAAAATAAATGTATTGTATCTATGTTAAGGTTGTATTGTTATGTGCTTGTTATATATTAGAATTTTTTGCATACACTTGCACTTATTTTTTTAATTAGTTATACTTCTACTTCTTCTTGTACTTTTTTAAGGAGTTATACTTCTACTTATTTTCCTAATTAGTTATATTCTTTATTCTTACTAATTTAATAATGCATATTATATTAATGGGAGCTTTTTAATTAGTTATACTTCTACTCCTTCTTGTACTCTTTTTTTTAATTATTAGTTATATTTCTACTCCTTTTCCTAATTAGTTATACTTTTATCTTGTGATTCCATTTCACGATAGTAATACTAGTTTAATAATGCATATTATCTTGATGGGGCTTTTTGGTAGTGAAATGTGTTATGTTAGACACTTTCTTCTTTTCCTAATTAGTTATCAATATATTGTGATACAGTTCTTTAATTATACATATTATATTCATGAGTCTTTTGGGTAGTGAAACATGTTATGTTAATTATACATATTATATTGATGGGGATTTTGGGTAGTGAAATATGCTATGGTCGACACTTTCTCCATATTGATGGGGCTTTTGGGTAGTGAAATATGTTATGTTAGACACTTTCTCTAAAGATGGTGTTCATATGGTTTTGGTTTTTGGTATTAAGTAAAATGGTTTTTGTATTAGGTACTACTTTGTATCATTTTATTTGTTATATTATAGAAAATTAGAGCAATTGAATATGAGGAATAAATTTTGTAGTTTTTGGATTAATATGGATTTTAATTTATGTGTTTTGTTGATATAATATGATGATTTTTTTTTGTGATTGTATTAGACAAGGTCTCAAAAAGTTGTGAGATTGAGAGTTTATTATATACTTTTATTTTATTGAATAAGATATGATTTTTTGTTTTGTTTCTAGTTTGTTTATGACTTGTAGTACTAGCCTATGGTCTAAGAAACCATGACCCAAGCTGGGAAACTAAGCCGTCAAAATCACCTAGGGATTGCACCTGGCGTGGGCCACAACAACCCTTAACATGGATGGATTTTTAAGTGTCTCCTCTTGGATATTTTGGAATGTTTAAACTCAGGTTGCCATGTAGAACAAGGCTCATTGAAACCATCCATGCTAGCGAGATTTGACGAAGAAGATATGAATGTTGTGTGGCATTTAAAAGATGTATTTTTAAATTTTAATAATAAAACTACGAGAAACAAATCAACAAAAGAAAAAAAAAAGTTAAAAAATACATATTATATAAGTTACACTTACTTTTTGATACAATACATTATGTATTAGTTTTCAATAGGAAATGTCGTTTAGTAATATCAATACTAGTAAAATTTGCCCAAATTAGTTAAATCCACAAGTAAGAAATTAGGATTTTTTTTCTAGCGACCAAGGTTCAATTCCCACGAGGGTGTCTAGGCCCTAAGGTTGTCATGGGGGCACTGATATGACCTTAGGGGGGCCTTATATGGGTTTGAATGTATATAATATGACCCAAGGGCCTTATATGGGTTTGAATGTATATAATATGACCCAAGGGCCTTATATGGGTTTGAATACTAACTGTCTATAGTACAATTTTTAAGTCATGATTATTCAAGTTATACCTTATGGAAGTTAGGGTTTCTCACTACAAAAACTAGTATCATATAGGTTCTCTAGATAAAACTATTATATTTGAAGCTTAAAAAATCCAAATTGAGTGAGGCTTATTGCATAAGAAACAAGAAAGATAGTAGTATTTGTGCTCCAATTGTCAGGTCTTGATTCATTATAGGTGTAGATTTATACCTTGTGAAAGTTAGGGTTTCTGATTACTCCAAAAACTAGTCTCAAATAGGTGTTCTACATAAAACTATTATATGTGGAGCTTGCGAGATTCAAATTGAGTAAAACTATTACATAAAAAAGAATATGGACCACATTATTTGTAGGATCAATTTTAGAATCAAATAAAAAAATGGACACGTGGCAAGCCATACGCTAACACTCTCAGGAATAGGAAAAATAACAAGTGTTGGGAAAGTTACCATAATTTTTTCTTAGCATATTAGAATTAGGTAAAACTTATGGTTTTGCAGAGAATACATACCAGGATTCTACAGTATGAACTCCGAGGGACCAAAATTGTGGAGATACCTCACTTAGAAGGTTGACCAACAAAATAGTCTTCAAATTAGGGTTTTAAAATGTATGCTACTTTGAAATTTGAATAACTTTTGTTTGGAAAGTTTGATTTGGGTGACTCAAAACCATTTGGAAATATGAAACATGGTATAATATGTTGGAGAAATCATATTATCAATTTTTGATACCATTTTTAATATATTGAGGTTGAAATTTAAAGTTTTTGTTTGGACCTCAGTTAATAAAAAGGCAAAATTGGCAATACTTAGGTTTAGTGGAAATGAAGAGAAGAATGAAATCAATCCTATGGAATGCTTGAAGAAGTTGATGGAAGAGTATAAGATTCCTTATGGGGAAAGTTTTCAATTTTATGGTAAGGCTAAGGAGTGGTGGATGAGTATTAATGAAAATATTAGATGTAAGGAATTTTAAGAACTCTTCTTAAAAAGATGGATCAAGGACTAAAAAAGTGAAAAAATGAATAAAATTCAAGACGAATGTCAAATATATACATAGTTTGAGAAATCATTATAAAAACATATTGGATGAAGTCAAATAATCGAAAGAAGAAAAGAAGCATGGTAAAAAAAAAGGATCTTGGATGAAGAGACTTCCAAAAGATTGGAAGAGGAAATTTGCAAGAAGATTGAAGAAGATCTAAGTAAAAAAGATGTAAAAGAGGAAATGTAATCCAAAATTGAAGAAGGACATCAAACATTGATAAATGGTAGCACATTGCAACTTCAAAAGGAGAAGGAAGACAATATTATAGAAGGACACCATAAAATATTGCAAGAAGCTGATTTCCAACTTGAAGATGTAAATGTCAAATATGAGGGTATTATCTCAAGAGCAATAGCGATCAAATACTGAGCACAAAGTGTAGATGACACCATTATCTATGAAAAGAAGACTAGTGATATGGGTGTGCAAAAGAAGAGAAAACATCAAGTGAGAAACCATATTGACATCCTCATTACCATGAAATTTTCCAAGAAAGAGGATAAGATATATAGAAACACTATCAAGGAAGAAGATGTAATAATACTTGGCAATATTCATAGAACAAGTCATAATAACACTATTATACAACAAGATATTATCAAAGAACAAAAACTACAACAAATTGGAGAACTTGCAATCACAACATATGGATTCAAAATTATGTAACAACTAGCTATCAAGGATTGAGACCAAAAGGAATTGAATTTCGATGGATGGATCATCATCAATGGAAACAAGAAAGAAAGAATATACATAAATCGTATTACTTGGTTTCATCACATGTATATCCATTCACTGCAAAGCTTCGAGGACAAATAATTTTGAAGGAGGGTACTGTGATATGACCCAAGGGGGTCATATATTGGGTTGAATGTATATAATATGACCCAAGGGGGGGAATAAATGAAATTAAATGTATATAGTATAACCCAATAAGGTATATATCAAGCAACTAGTATATATCAAGCAACTAGAGGTAGTGATCGAGAATGTATAACTTGTATTGCACTTCCCACACACACACATAAGTGGAGAAAATAATCACCCTAGTGTCATTCTTTAGACCAAACATTAATTATTTTAGTTACATTTATAATTTTAACTCAAGATGGGTATGAAAAGGGGGGGGGGGTAGTTTAAGACCCGATGAATAAATAGTCATAGAGTTTGCATGGGAGTTACTGATAACCAATAACAATGAAGAAGAATCATTAGTTGTCTTATAAGAAATCATTGAGCTAGAAAATGAAAAGATTCAAAATGCAATAATGATTAGCGATTTAATGGTGATCACATTCCCTTTAATCTAAAAAGCCTCTATCCAATGAAATAATCAAAAGAATCAACCAAAGAGCAATCTCTATGGGGCTTTATGTTGAATATGTTCATTCTTCTGAGTTTTCATATGGATTAATACCAAATATAACCTAAATTCTAATAATGGGGTTAAAATGGTGGAACAACCCTTGATTAAAGGAGGGGGGGTAGTGAAGCCACATGCATGTGTGCCTTTTGCTCCCCCTTGACATTACATGACCTAATTTTGGGAGATCCCTCATGGAATACCCATACTGTCAGTAAGAAAACATAATTGCATTTTCTTATACCTGTCACGTCCCCATCCTTCTACCAGAGGGAGGACGTGACTATGATGCTATCAATCCAGGAAACAAGCCCCATGAACATGATAAATAAATTTAAATGCATTAAACATAACATATATAGATGCCTAATGAAATTGCAATTATACAGCGGAAGCAATTCATCCATTCAACACATTAGACATGTTCACCATTTTTCATTGAGCAAATACAAATGCAGAGATCAAATAGACAAGAATACTTATCTTGAAAGAATCTTGTCCCGCAACCAGCTACGTTGTTGCAACATTCCACCCAACCATAGGCCAGTGTGCTCATCAATTTCTCACAACACTACCACCCCCAAGTTGGGAATGATTCCCACAAGGAATAAGGGAATACTAACAGGCTCACACATAGCCAAGGATACAACAAAACTTAACCAAGCCAACACAGTTGGGTTTATCAGGCTACAAAGGAGATGGAAAGGCTGACCACTAAGCTAGTGATCTGAACCACACAGCTATGGATGCCTGCACTAGATCTATCTTAGCTTCTAGAACATCCACACACCCAACACAAGGAAGCATCCCCTTCTCTGCTACCCAGTCCCTCACAAAATGCCTTCCTCTCCATTGCTATTTAGGGTGTGCAAAGAAGAAAACCAGCCCCCTAGATCTGTTGGTGAGGTTCCTTCTCACACTAGGTTTATCAAGCTAGTTTAGACCCCATTTACGCTCCCAAACCAGTTCAAACTAAACAACATAAGCATACACAACAATTACAAAGTTCTAGGATTGAAGGAAAACATCATGGGATCCAAAATCAAAAGTGTCATATGAGGAAAAACAACCCCTGGGACAAAATCGATTTCACCAATTGATCAATTGTTTCATGTGGGTGAAAATGACTCAACCACCACCAGAGATCATGATTTCTTCCTTAATCTGTTGGGCATTACCAAAAATGATTTCCAGCTTGGAAAATGATGGGGAAATACAGCAAAAATCGTGGGGGAGGCAACCCAACCACCGATCATTACCAAAAATGATTTCCCATCCTGGGGAAAAATGGAGCAGACTCCAAAATCGTGCTTGGGAGAATGAAGAAAACGACTAAGGAATAGAACACCCGTGTGAGGAACATCTGCTGCGTGAATGCATGAAGAAAATATCTTGTACGTGAGTGGTATATGGCTTCCCTCTTCCACGTGAGGGTAATGGACAAAAACCTTCTCCTTGGGTAACCGTGTGGTCATGGCTGACAACCCTACCATAATTGACGGCTGCCCATACTCCCCAAGCCCTAAGGCAATAACTACCCAAATAACTCCTGGAGAATTTAATTGGTTGGTGAATAAGATAAGAAAAACGTGGTTGGTAGTTGATGGGTTCTCCTATTGACAGTTGAATTTTCCCCAATGGCTCAAGGTGTGAATATTCCCCCCCACTTATCCTTAGGAAATGATGCCCACATCTCATTATTTATTGCATTGACATAGCTGGATGTGGGTTTTTAATTAAATTGCATATTTACATGATGTCCAAAAATTATAATGTGTCGAATAGCACAAAATACCATCGGCATCAATTTTAATTGCCGAACATAAAACGATAAATCAATGGTGGGGCTTTTTCCTTTAGCTCCACACCATGATTAAATACAATATTTACATCATATGCATTTTTAATGCAAATGAGGTCAAAACCGAGGTGTTACAATGCCCTTGTCCCTCATGTTGAAGAATGGTACCCTGATGACCATGACTCCTACATGTGGGATTAACTAGTATATGCAAGAATTATTGCTCATCTTTCTCAACATCAAAGGAGATATCAATGAAAGGAATAATAACATAGGGGGTTAATGTAGATGGAATTAAATATTACATTTCTCACAATAATAAATCTAGCTACATGGGATCTGGACGGAAATTGATCTCTCTGTTGAAGGCTAGGAAGTTCCATGCACTAAAAGAAAAAGGTCTTGAAGCAGAGCTCATAGATGAGGATTTTAGTGTTACAAGATTAGAAAAAAAGGTAAAAAAAACCTCCGCTACAACCTCCACTAATGGTGGCGGATGTTTTAACGGAGGCCGAATATATCTAATAACTAAAAAAACTCAACAGTTGGGTGTTTTAGCATATGTTATTTAATCAATGTGTTTCTGTCAAAACAGGTGCACTGATGCATTACATAACACAATACACCAGTGTTGTACAATGTAAAGTATTTGCACCAGTGCATTCAAACAGAATGAGAACTAGAAATAATAGAGTTTCAACATCGTACCGATGCTTTCATATCAATTCGAAGTATCGGTTCTTTCTTACGTAACAAACTCACCGATGTGATATGTCACATTGTACACATCATATATAATTTATTTTTTCAGCTTTTCCATCGTGATCGATTGATATGAGCACACCGATGCGTATAAACCTATGATATGCACGGTGTGTATAAGCCAATTATATGGACTGGTGTGTATAAACCAATGATATGCACCAATGCGAAAAAAATGAAAATGCACCGTTGACACCGTCTGGCAAGTGGAAATATTTATTTTAAAATTTAACTGTGCATTTAATTTACATAACCGCACCAATGCGTAGAAGTTTCGTAGACACATTGATGTGACTAATTTGAGTAGATGCACTACTGCATCATCAATTACCAAAAGCACCGCATATGGTTCTTAGAACAATGGTTACTAATATTGCATCCAAATATATCATTTTTAATGATTGCGTTTGTGAGTTTTATTAGTGTTCGGGGAAATGCACCAGAGCAACATTAATTATCAAAAGCACCATATATGATTCTTTGAACAACAACAATTGATATTGTAGTGAAATATATATATTATATTTTTTTAATTACATTATTTATTTGAAACTGAAATATTTTTAATAGTACTATTCATTTCAATTTTAATTACTGGTTTAGTTTGGATTCATTTCATATATCATGAATGCAAACATCTATTATAATATTTAATCATCCATACATTTAATTACCAATGTATAATTTCACATGTAACATTTGACAATAACATTGAAGAAATCAATTGAATAAAAACGTTTATTTTATTATACATCAATAGCATTGCCTTTATCATACAAAATAAGACAACATAGAGATAACAATAATCAAGATGTTAACATGCTCGTAATTGCTACACTTATTGCTAACATGTTGTTTTTCAATTCGAATTGTATGTCCAATACATTATTATATAAAATGTCTGATTTTCACAAATAGCTATTTCAATATATACAACAAGGTACAAAACTTAAATTATCAAAATTAAATATGGATCATCATTTGTCGCTGGAACTGTTATCGATACTTGAGCCACTTAGATCAATTGGGTTATTTGGTTGAACATTTTGTTCATTGGCTCGATTGTTTTCCTATTCTTTAGATAACATCTGCACACATAAAAATAAAGTGCACCGAGTGTATCTACATTGTCGGGAATAATGAAAAATAAAATAGATAGTATAAATTAATGTAAATTGAAAAGCGATGTACTTGCATAGTAATAATTGAGTCATGAATGATAGACATTCTTTCAAAACCATATCTCATTCCTTCCATCAACAAGTCTTTTGATGCCTCCACTCCATACTTCGTTTCCTGCAAGTTGTATGGTCTGTCACAATTAATCATAGATTTAATATAAAGGATTTTTTTAATTATAAAATGAGAGAGGTAAAACAATATAGACACTTACAAAATCCACAATTAATTTTTGATAAGCCAACATGTACTTACAAGCCTTGCTTAACCCAATGTCAATCAATTCTTCTGATGGTTCCTCTTTGTACATGTTAACACCTATTTGAAGATATCCAAGGACTGGAAGTGAAAAAAATAAATAAATATACAAATCACAACCACTATGAAATCTTAATTTCTTATAAGGAAATCACAAATACTCACAAACTTTTCTATCGACCCCTTTCTTCCTTGTCGTCTTGTCTTGTGTGCTAATTGGGTTCCATTTTGTTTTCTTTTCTACATGAACAAAACAATTGAAAATGAATATTTAATGTTGAATTAATTAATGAGATTTGCATAATCCTAAGAATCAATGATTTCATACATTTGAAGCATGGTGCTGTTGAGATGGCTCTTTATAATCTTCCCAGAAATGTAAAATGATTGCATCAAACAATTTTTATGTTGATATGAAAAATAAATAATATAGTAGACTTAAAATTGTTGAAGGACTATCGCTTTGTAGTAGTTATACATATATATTCTACTTAAACACATTTAGGAATATTACTTTTTCAATGATTCTTCTTTGTTGTTGTATGTTTTTTATAATACAAGTCTGACAGGTCTCATTGACCATTACTTTGGGAAGGCCTCTTGTAGTTCACATATGATCTGATTTTTGAATCATTTGATTGGTTTCTATATTGTAAGTGAAAAGTACAGATGTACGTTCTTTCCACTATATCCCTCATAGTATTATAAAATTATTTGCCCCTTCAATTAACTTCCACCACTACTCTAGATGAGCTAAGGACTAATTGATCATCATTTGCATCTTCTATATATATATTTTCTTATGATGACATTGACTTCTATTGCCGCCAGTCCTTGCATAACATTCAACACATGTGAATTAGATTATTTGAAACATATTAGTGAATAATCATAAGCACATTGTTACTCAAATTTGAAGAAATAATTCACATTGTCTTATATCTTATTCACCTGATTCATCCCTCTACAACCTTTCCATCAACGTTTTACACTCTTATGGACTTAGATTGGTAAGAATATTGTCATACTTCCTCATTTTTTGGCTCTACATTTCACATATTAACGAATTTATATTAGTGAAATTTACAAATAATTGAAATAAATTAATTTAAATACAAGAATCAATTAGAACCACTTGTCTTCTTTGTAATCCTGGATGTGCTTACATCACATTGACTAAATTTTTTATTCATTAAACTCATACCATGCATTTTTATCTATGTTTTTATTTGTTAGAAATGCATGTCACCTAGGGCTAGTGCATTTCAACCATTGGCTAAGAAACCAAAACCCATGGGAATCCAAGCTGTCAAAATCACTTGGGGATGGCACTCATCCTAGGCCACACCAACCCTTAACATGGTTGGATTTTTGGGTGTCTCCTCCCAACTAACTCACCCCTAAGGGGATTGAACCTGGGTCGTCGTGCTAACGAGAACCACACTTTAACCGAATGAGCTAGCGAGAATGGACATACCATGCATTTTTATCAATAAACAACATGGGTCATTAAATACAGAAGCTATCAATATATTATTCAAATAAATTACAAACCTTCAAAACATAAAACAAGTATGGAATTTGTGTGTTTTATAAAATTAAATGCACAGGTGGATAGATACACATAGATGCAACTGTGTGCTATACCAACGCAGATGCACTGATGTGCTATACCAACACAAGGTCATCGTGAACGACTAAAACATATTTATCCTTTTACGGAAATAAAAAAGGGAAGTTCCTGCCATTATTTGTGTTATATTTGTTTAGACACACTGATAATAAAAAACTGATAAATGAAAAAAATTGTGCCACATGTCATGAGCAGTGCGACATAATGATACGCAGACTGGTGCATTTTGGAAAAACAAAACGCACCGATTTTGGCGCATTCGTTTTTTTAGAAAAAAAAGGAAAAAAAGCTTTTGAGGGCCAACATGGTTATAGATTTGATCCAAATAATGCCCCCACATCACTCTATCACACACACACACACACACACACACACACACACACACATATATATATATATATTCACAAATTCAACAAATCTAAAATCCCTAAAACGTGAAATCATAATTTTGCGAAACAATAGAGCGATTTAAACCTTAATGTAAAATTTTGCAGACACAACAAACAAAAAGAAGCACCGAGAAGAGAAGGGTTGCTACATTCAAGATACGCATGAGGTTTTTTTTCTAAAACTAGTTAAACTTTAAATAAGATAATAATACCAACAATAATATTTATATGAATTTTTTACTATGCATGGTTTTGTTTCATTCACCATACCTGACAAATTTCGATCTTTAGAATAGTCCAATTGCTCCAAACACTTTCTCTGTAAGTCTTTGTTCCAAAGCTCTACCCTCAAATTTTTGGCAAAATAATGAATTAATGTTTAGGTTTTTTTCTTTTAAACAGACTTTAGAATTACTTTTCAAACTTAAAATTTCTTGCCTTTTTCAATTTAGGGAAAACATAGCTTGTGTGATTTTTTTTTTAAATTTAAAGTTTCAACATTTTGGTGCACCCGTGTTTGTGACGCACCAATGCGATACTTTATAAAACACATCGATATCCCACAAATTTAGAAATTATAATCACTTGGCGTGCGTATACTTATGACACCCTGATGCGTTTGTCTTTTAAAATCTGTACCGAAATGAAAACTGGTGTAAAAATGCATGTATAAAAATTTGCTAGAAAATGCAACAGATATTTTATATTGCAGGAGATTTTGAAGAGGTTCTTTCATGGTGTGTTTATTGTTGTTACGCACCAACATCCTGCTACCTAAAAAAAAATCTTGTTCATTGATGTGCGTATACATGTAATGCATTGGTGCACTTATGTTTATAAAACGTATCGTAAAAATAATTGTGTATAACGCATGTATTTAATTATGCACTACCAAAAGTAGCGGTTATTTTCTCCCAAGGAGGATTTTGTGGATATTCTTTCCTGGTATGTTTATCGATGTTGAGCACTAGTGTGTTTAGTCTATTTGAATGCACCATTGTATGTATGATTTGAATTAACACTCCGCTCAAATGTTTAAATGTAGGGTTTTTGCAGTTCCACATAAAACTATATATTCATCTCAAATTTTCTTTTAGTATTAAACCACACCAATTACAATATTTCATAGTATATATATGTTGCCTAAACTCAGCTTGTTCTTATAGAATGGTTTCCAAACTATATTGGAAGTTATAATGTGATATATTTAACTCAAATGCAGGGAGAAAAATTTGCAGTAGCAAATGGCCAATTCTTCACAGTCCAGCACATTCCATCATGTTCAAAGTTCAACAAGTTCTCACTTTCCATCCCTAGTAAGTTCATGTTTTATTCATATTTTGACTATTTATTTGAATTTATGTTACTTATCCATGTGAATCTGGATATCAACTTACTCTTTATTGCAGGATCTTGATTCAGGTTCGAGTTCAGATGCACAAGAAATTCCACCAGTTTCAAAACACCATAAGCTCTTATCAGGATAAAGAATATTGTTACATATAAGCATAGAATTTCAATGTATACTATGTGCATGAGTGGTTATGTTTTTAGTTACTTTAATAGGAAGAACTTGTTATATATAGATGGTCATCCACACACTCATGGGAATATTGCAGGTTTAATAAATAGTTCTAGGTGCTCTTTATTTTCTGCAAATTCTTCATTTGAGGAACACTTCAATGACTAGGAGTTCTTTAGGAAAAGGAAAGCGTAAATATTTGTTGTTGTACATGAAATACATAGTTTGTTTCCTGGTGATGAGTTGTTAATAAACTTTTCGTAAACACCAACCGCTCGTTAGAGATGATTCACATTGGGATTAATCTTATACATTCCCTTGGAGGGTAAGACAAAAAAACATTGATTAATTGTATTTGTAAATTTACAATAGGAGACATGTTAATGTATTGTTCAGTTTGAAATTATGTTTTATAAATTGAATTTGAAAATTTGTTGTTCAATTTTAAATTTTTATATTTAATGTGGAATTGATGTTAATTGATCACTCAATATGAACATTTTCTTTTTAAATTGTTTGTAGCTTATCATTTTGTATTATAAATTATTCTTGTGCCTCTCTAATAATTGTTTTGTATAATAATTGATCAACCAATTGCATTGTTCTTACTAACATCATCGATGTGATGTTCAATACCTTTTAAATCGGGATTCTAATGATCAGCGACCTCCCTACCGTCTTCTGTTTCACCCCAGTACAATGCCAAATCAAGAGAAGGCTGAAAAATAGCGCAAATTGGAGAGGAAGCAAACCAGGGATGATTGGATGAATCACCTATTCAATTTTGACTATGTCCATCCTCACCAATTATGAATTCCTACAATGATAGTAGTTCTTCACATGTTGACAATGGAGGAATGAAGTAGACATTGGCATGGATGAGTTATTACGACAAAGGAGTTCCATGGATGCAATGTTGTTTCATACATTCCAGGACAATGATATAGGGGATGATGCTCATATCATTGAATCCTTCTTTGAAAGCCTTAAATCGATAAACTCGGATGATGCTTGTATCATTGAATCCTTCTTTGAAAGCCTTAAATCGAAAAAATCCACACCTCTCTTTAAACCTATCATGTCAAAGTATACACAGTTGGGGACAACAATATTATTGTACAAATTGAAAGAAAAATATGGCATGTATGACACATGTTACTAAGAGACGTTTAGGTAACTGACCATCAACTAAATTATATTTTGAGGATTCTTGTTACACAATGATCATTGAAAATGGTCAATTTTATGAACATTAAATGACATTATACATTTGTATTACCCACTAATTATAGCTTATTCAAATATAAGGTACTTAAGAAGGATAATGTCTTTTTACTCTGGAATGTTGAGAATGTTGGTTATTGAGTACATATCATATCATGTGTGTCCCAATGATTGTATTCTATATAGAGGTGAATATGCAGACAAAGAGGTATGTCCAAAATGTGGGAATGATAAGTCACAAATTTGAATAACAAGGATAAATCACATGGTCCTCCTCATAAGGTACTGAGGCACATGCCTATAATCCTAAGGATTCAAAGGCTCTTTCATTGCAAAGAATTAGCTATGTTGCAGGGATGTCATGCATCACATCGAAGTGAGGAAGGAGTATTGTGAATCCCAACAAATTCAATAGCCATGAAGCATATATAGGATACATGGACCGATAAATTCAAGGATGAAGTATGCAACCTCATATTGAGTATAACTATTGATGGCGTTAACCCATATTCCCAACCAGATTGCACCTATATTGTTTGGACTATAGTAGTGATCAATAACAATATCCCCCCATGGTTTTCCATAAAGAATGAACATCTTATGTTGGCTCTTGTCGTCCTTAGTAAAAGACAAGTGAAGAATATGGATGCTTACCTACAACCATTGATTGAAGAGTTTAAATAATTATGGGAAGGGTTATAGGCATATGATGTATCAAGACCCATCCCATTAGAGAGAATTTTTACGGTGTATGGAATATGTGCATACACCATAGATGATTATCCAAGGTTGGGATTTTTCTTAGGTAAATATGTTGTTTGATTTGTTTCTAGTCAAAGCAATATTTTTTTGGCATATTTAATTTGTCACGACTATCTTGATCTTCAAAACTGGTTGCGTGCTATGTATACCACAACATTGCAGGTCTTGTGACAAAAGGTTATGATGTATGTAAATGTTGTGGACATTATATGAATACTAGGTGGTCCACATACCTACGAAACATAGTGTAGAACTTATCTAGTGTATTCCTCCCATAAAACCACCCTTATGGAAGAGCAATATCTTCTTTCAATGGTAAACTAGAGAGAACCCAAACGCTTGAAACAAGGACACCGAATGAATGGCTTAGGGCATATGATAGAGATAAGAAGGAAATTACATAGATGTTCAATTCAAAGGGGGAACCTATGTTCGATTATCATTGCAACAAATCAACCTTTTGGGGGCAGTTTTTCTATCCCCCTTCCCCCCCCGAAAAAAAATCCAATTCCTGGGACTTTTAAAGGGGGTCTTAGCAAGAACCTGCTTAAAGGTGTTTTTTAGAACCCCCCCCAGAAGTCATGGGAATTAGACTTTTGGGGGCGGGTGTTTTCTAACCACCACTAAAAGTTCAATTCTTGTGACTTTTGGAGGGTTTTTTTTAAGACCCCCCTAAATATATTTTTAAAGGTGGTTTTAAAAACTCCCCTCCAAAAGTATTTAGAATTGAACTTTTGGAGGTGAATTGTAAAAACCATCCTCCAATTGTGAAATGCTCATGACATTTAGAGGGGGTTTGAGAAATACTACTCTTAAATATATGTTTCAAGGAGGTTTTCTAAAAATCCCCCCCTAAAATCCAAGAGAATTTTACTTTTGGAGACAGTGTTTTAAAGACCATTTCCAAGTTCAAATCTCACGACTTTTGTTTTTTGGTGGGGAGAGGGGGGTGTTAGAAAGACCACCCCTAAATATATTTTCAAGTATTTTCTCAATATCCATCATGTCAAAGAGTATTTCAATTTACCACTAATTATCCTATAATTGACCCCTAATTAACCTTATAATTGACCCCTAATTACCCCTAGTTAACCACTAATTGTACCTAAATGACCCCTAATTTACCACTAATTACCCCTAAATAATCCATGCTTACCACCAATTAACCCTTTATATCCTCTAAATGGTTCTTACTTTTTTAGAATGAAACCTCATGTAGAAACCCAAGGGATTTTTTTTAAACATTCATAGATGGCATATTCCCTAGTAAACCCATTGATGTAGACTATTGTTCCTCACACATAAGGATTCGAAATGGGCACATGCCACCATAAACCTAACTAAATTCCCCACATCATAAGAAACCTTGGTTTAAGTAATCCCTTAGGCTTAAGTGGCCCTTACTTACCCATAATTTATGCATAATTACCCCTACTTAACTCATAATCGACCCCTATTTACCACTAATTAACCCCTAATTACGCCCAAGACCAAATGCCGCCACTATTAACAGGCTAAACTCGATCATCATGCCGAGGAGTACAACCGCGAAAATCCTCCGGCTCGGCTTTCAATCTCAGGGGACTCTTCTTTTTCTTCGAATCCCCGCTTGCGAAAATCACCGCCTCCCCATTTTTCAGAGCCAAAGCAGGCGGTAATCCACCCAGGCGCTTACAGCTTCGATTCCCTCTGCAAAATACCTTCGAAGCTGAGATGTACAGAGTCGGCTGCGGCGCCGGCGGTGGACAGAGAAAACCGCGAACGAATCTCCGAACGCGGCGCTTGGTTTTCTTTATAGAAGCAAAAAGCCTTTGGACATATGGTGGCGATTTACCCCGCTCGCGCTTGACAAGCTTCAAAATCTCCAACCTATGCTTTGCAATTCCAATGCCCATGCTCTGCAAGAATTCATGGTTGAATGATGCAATATCCTCTGTTTCCAGCTCATTCTAGGCAAACAAAAGGCCATACTCGTAAACCAGGCAGGGCTCCAGGTCCGATTCTGAAAGCCAGCCAAGCCAATCCATGGTGCTGATCTCAATTATTCCCAATCTCCCAACGCCTCGACAACATTTGATGCCGCAGAGCAATAAAGAAGAGCAGTTGAACAGCTCTCGCCGCGTTCCCGCCGATTGTGCATGATGACAATCGCCGTACCTAGAATTCGGAATGATGGTAAAAGTCAAGGACGGCAGGAGAACAGATACCCGCTGGGTCTCCAACAACTCCATTTTGTATTAGAATTCGTTATATGTCAATGTTCATCGACGGATCTATGCGTTAACGACAGGAATCGAACTGCAGACCTTCCAGTTAAAGTTGGGAGCCTCTGGAAACCTTTTTCCCGATTTGACATAGACTGTTCATAGATAATTATTATTACATTGTGTAGAGTGGATCGCCATTGTTATATCCCTAGCTTATCCTTGCGTAAAGGGGACGCCCAGAAGACAGTTAGAGGATCCCAGGTGTTTAGTCAAAGTACGTGATATGACAGAAGTAAATGTGAAAGTGCCATTGTTGAAGAATAGATGAAGCAAACTCAGCGCAATCATCGGCGGTTTTTGGAAAGTAACTTCTTATTATTTGGATGTATTTTGATTGTGTTGGTGTATTTCTTAATGGGTTAGAATATTTTTTGGCTCATTTTTCACACTCAAAATATTCTAAAAAGAGATTTTTTGGGTAATTTTTCACACTCAAAATATTTTAAAAAGAGATTTTTTTTTAAAGGGGTTGAGGGTGTGAGCAGTTGTGGGCTGTGGTTTTTTAGGAGTGAGTTAAGTTTTATATTTTTTGTATTTTTTTTTTTGTTAAGAGTGAGTTAAGTTTTATATTTTTTGTATTTTTTTTGGTTAAATTTGTTGGACTTTTGGGAGGGAATTTTTGTTGAAATTGGGATTTTGGTTGCTGAAATTGCAATTTTGGTTGGAAAAAACCTCAAAACTCTTGGACACCTCGATTATGCAATTTCAACAAATAAAAACTGTAATTTAAACAATTTAGATTGTCTGATTTTGGTCAAAGTTTTTGTCAAAAAATGATACAAATGGTCTAGAATTTAACTCACTCTTAAAATTTATTCATTATGAATAGATCCTTCTTGCATTTAACATTAAGATTGGTTTTTTTACTAAAAATCTCTCGTTGAGTAAATCATTCTTACACCTAACATTAAGGTTAGCCTTAAGATCTCAAAATTAAGGTTAACTCGTTATTATATGAAGTTGGTAGAGTGTTTGCTCATGTTTCTCCGTCTCCAATAAGCACAAAATAAATAAATAAAAATTAAAATCTGCTCTCCGTTTTCAGTCAGTTTTTTTATCAACATATTTTTTTTTTAATTTATCATCATTGAATATAAAAGACATTTTGACTACCAAGTTTCAACATTGGACATAAATACAGTGCTCAAAATATGATATCAACATTGGACATAAATACAGTGCTCAAAATATGAATATGAAAATGACAATGTATAAATTATATTAATATTGATAAATGTGAAAATGACCATATATAAATTATATTATTATTGATGTTAATAAAATTGAATATAAAGAGTATTTTGACTACCAAGTTTCAATGTTGGCAAAATATGAATTTAATATTGATGAATGTGAAAATGACCATGCATAAATTATATTAATAGCGATGAATGTGAAAATGACCATGTATAAATTAAATTTTATTAATATTGATGTTAATAAAATTGAACATGGAAGGTATTTTGCTACCAAATTTCAACGTTATACATAAATAACAAGATGCTAAAATAAAATTTAGATATAAATGTAAAAATGATAGTGTATACAGTATATTAATGTGATTTGATATAAATAACATGATGGTAAAATGTAATTTAGATATGAATGTAAAAATGATAGTGTATAGATTATACTGATATTGATGTTAATAAAATCATGATATAGGTATTAGAGAGGGGTAAGTTAGATATTGAAAGTTTAACTAAAGGTTGGAAATAAGATTTAAATATAAAAAAATATAATGTATCTTTGTTAAGGTTATGTTTGATTTATGTTTATTATTTATTAGTAGTATTTGATCTGTGTTTGTTATTTATTAATCTTTTTTTTTTATATGGAATATTTTTTTTTGATAAAATTAGACATTGACAGTTTGAGTTATAGTTGGAAAAAAAGATTCAAATTAAAACAAATAAAATGCATCTGTGTTAAAGTTGTATGATTTGTGTTTGTTATTTATTGGAATTTTTTGTATAGGTTTTTTTTTTTTGAAATGCAATTTAGACATGGATGTGAAAATGACATTGTATAGATTATAGTGATATTGATGTTAATAGAATCATTATAGAGGCACTAACACATTGTAAGCCCAAGTGAAGGTTGGAAATAAAATTCTAATTAAAAAAAGTTATGTATCTTTGTTAAAGTTGTATTTGATTTGTGTTTGTTATTTATTGGTTATATTTGATTTGTATTTGTTATTTATTGGTTATATTCAATTATTGTTTGTTATTTATTGGAATTTTTTTCATAGTTTTTTTTTATAGGTGAAATGTAATCTAGATATGGATGTGAAAATGACATTGTATAAATTATATTGATATTGATGTTAATTAAATCTTGATAGAGTTATTTTTTTTTAACAAAAACGGTTAAAATTTAATTAAAGACTGGCAAATGGGGTGCCAGGGCCTTTACATAGCATATTCGGATACACTATACTGATCTTCCTTTCCAGCTTAATTCCCTTACAACTTCTGTGCTTGGTGATCTTCCTTTCCTTATCATTATGGGATCGCGTAATTTGAGCTTCTTCCATTGACAATTAGCTGGCTTTTGTTCAGAAGAGCGCCATGGTTGGCTTCAGCGTCCGCAAGGCTATTTAGGTTCCTTAACACATGATGAGCCTTATAAATTCTGAAGTCTGAGAGGAGGAGACGGACTTTCCTGTAAATTTGGGCAAGATAAATGTCCGTAGGCACCTTCTTGGTATGAACCGCTTTGATGATCAGCCTGGAGTCATCGAAGATATTAAGCTTTTGGATGTTCATCTTCCTTGCCTGAATTAGGCCCTGCCACAGTGCCAGGAATTCAGCTTGGTTGTTAGAAGCTTGTCCTAGGCCCCATGCGTAGGACAAATGGAGATTGCCAGATGGCTCAAAAATAATACCTCCTCCTCCAGCTTGACCAGGGTTCCCTTTCGAGGCCCCGTCAAAGAAAAGACACCATTCACTTAGCACTGATCTCCACTTGATGAATTCCATTTCAGCCAGTCAGATTTCCCAGTTTGACTTATTTATGGCTTCATTGCTGTGATGAGCTGGCTAAAACTCCTTAAACCATCGTTCTTCTTCAGCAGAGAGTGGGGCAGTGTTTCTTTTGAGAGCATTTGTGTTTAACGCTTCAGACAGCATGACCCGGGCTTTGACAACGATTTGGGCAGGGACCCTGCTTTCTTCCTTGAATATTCTATTATTTCTCTCCAACCAAATTTTCCAAGACAGGAACTTGGGGATCCACATCCACGTGGTCTTGATAAGATTCTTTTTGCTTAGGTCGTAGGGATAAAGGAGGAGCCAGTGACTTACCATCTCCACGACTGAGTTGGGTAAACTGATATCGATAGGACCAAGCATTATTCTCCAAGCCGCTTGGGTAAAATCGCAGGCTATGAACATGTGATCTGCATTTTCCTTAGCACATTTGCACAATGGGCAGTGAGAAGGCCCAACCCAGCCTTTCCTCTTGAGATTGTCATTGGTGAGAATGCTATTATGAAGTAATGTCCAGATGAAGATATCAATTTTCGGGATGGACGAGTAGTTCCATAGAGCTTTCCACGGGGCAGGATTGGGGGGAGCCCAAGGCCGCTCTAGAATCGTAGCATATCCGGCAGATGCTGAATATTTACCTGTGCCAGAGCCCCAGCCCCATTTATCTTTAGATCTGGCAGTAATGGGCGATTTCCCTTGGAGGATATCCAACAGCTTCAGCGCTTCCTCCTTGAGCTCGTCCGGGTAATCTCCCAAATTCCAGCTTACCCAGGATTCTTTATCATCGTTTCCCCATGAGGAAATATCCCACAGCATGCTGTAATTGTTGCCAGTAAGCCAGGCTTTGATGTTCCTCAGCTCGTTCAGGCTGTTCAATGGCTGATCTCCAAGTATAGAATCTTCCCAGATTTTTATATTTGCTCCATTTCCAGGTATCCACGTGAGCTTGGCTGTGAAGTAAGGTAGGGCTCTTTTGCATAGCAAGAAGATCGGAGATCCAGTATGCATTTTTGTGGGCTTTTCAAGGCACCTTTTTTTGTTTCCTGTGAAGTATTTTTTCAGGAGGATCTGCTTGCTCCAAGTATTCTTGCCAGAAATCATGTTCCAAAGGATTTTGCCACCCATGGCTAGATTTTTGGTGGCCACATCTCTGATTTGAAGGCCCCCCTCTAGCTTTGGCTTTGTGACCTTGTCCCAGCTAACAAGATGCAGCTTCTTTTCATTATTTCGACCCCCCTCCCAGAGGAAGCACCTGAGCAGCTCTTCAATCTTGTTCGTAATGGTTTTGGGTGCTAATAGAACTGAACACTGATAAATAGGAAGACTGGTGAGGATAGCATTAATCAAAATAATTTTACCTGCCTTGTTGAGCCAGTTTGCTCCCCAAGCTTGAATTTTATTTTTGAGCTTGTCCAGAAGGGGCAGCCTGTGGACAACTTTGGGAGAATCTTTAAAAATAGGAATGCCTAGATAGGTAAAGGTATCCTAGAATGAGATGCCTTCCATATCAAGGATTCGAGATATGTTCATCATTTCGAGGGGGGAGCAGTTCCAGCCATAGATCTTACTTTTATGGAAGTTTATTTCACTTCCAGAGCTGTTCATATAGCAGTCAAGTTCTGATTTGAAATTCCTGGCTGTTTTGAGGTTGGCCGCTCCCAATAACAGAGTGTCATCAGTGAACTGGGTGTGGTTTACATCCTTGACCTTGGGAACTATTCTTATGCCTGAGAGAGCTCTGTTTTGGAGACTTCTATTCAGCTGGAAACTTAGAACGGAAGCTTGGATGACAAAGAGCACTGGAGAGAGAGGGAAACCTTGCCTTAATCCTCTTGAGGCCTGGAAGAAATTGGTAGGCCGGCCATTAATCAACGGAGCTATCCAGGGAGCTGATATGCAGGCTTTAACCCACTGAATAAAATTCTGATTGAACCCGAAATTTCTCATGGCAGCAAAGAGGAAGTCATGCTTGACTCTGTCAAAAGCACTGGCTAAGTCCAACTTAACTACCATTCCTTTCTCTTTTTTCCTATAGCTGGTATGAATGGCTTCTTGGACTAAAATTATATTGTCTAGTATCTGTCTACCTCTAACAAACCCACCTTGGTTTTTCGGAATCAATTTTGGCAGAAGTTTTTTGAGTCTGTTGGCCATTATTTTGGTTATGACTTTGTATCTTGTATTGCAGAGGGATATTGGCCGGAATCTATTGAAGTTCTTGGCTCCTTTTTCTTTTGGAATGAGAGCCAGGAAAGAAGAATTAGTGCTGCCTCCCAACTTGGTGCATATTTGAGCCTTCTTGATCATTCTGTACAAGTCCCTTTTAATTATGTCCCAGCAAGAGAAATAGAACCGGGCTGTGAATCCATTCGGCCCGGGAGCTTTGTCCGGGTCCTTATTGAAGAGGACTTTTTTAATTTCACGAATACTCACAGGATTGTTCAGCAGCTGGTTGTCCTCTTCACTTATCAAATTTGGAATTTCTGAGAGAGGGTAGGAGTTCGGATCCACCGGTTCCAGGTCCGGGGTAGAGTAAAGCTTTTTGAAAAAGGAGTGGGCAGCCTCCTTAATGGCGCTAAAGTCCTTTATTATTTGGTCTTGCATATGAATTTCATTGATGGAGTTGTAGATTTTCCTAGCTTAGGCCTGCTTGTGAAAGAAAGTGGTGTTTTTGTCTCCAGCTTGAAGCCAGAGTGTTCTTGATTTGACTCTCCAGTAGGATTCCTCCTCTCTACAAGCTTTGTGGTACTTCCTTTGGAGATCAGCTTCCTGATTGAGCAAGGAAAGGGTGATAGGGGACTCTTCCATGGCCAGTTGGTGCCGTTCCAGAGCCTTCTGGATTCTTTTCCTTTCATCTGTAGGGGATCTTAGACCTTTTGCCCAAGTTTTCAGATCAGTTTTGAGCCTTCTAAGTTTTCCTTCCCAGACAAAGATGGGAGACCCATAAATCGGTTCATTCCAGGATTTGTTCACAATGTCAAGGAAGCCATCTTGATTTACCCATAGTGGACTGAATCGGAAGGGGATGGGACCTAACTGAGCTTCAGAGGAAAGGGTGAGCGAGATTGGTTTATGATCGGAGGTGTAATGCGTGTGGATCTTAGAGGATGCCATGAGGCCAAGAGTAAGGGAGGAGGAATGAATAAGGAACCGGTCTAGGCGGGCAACGATGTGGCCAGGTCCAAATATTTTATTGGACCAAGTGAACTTTCCTCTGTCATGGGTGATATCTACAAGGTCCCAATCTAGCATCAAGTCTTCCACCCATTCTCTGGCAGGATCTTGAACTATTGATCCCCCTTTTTTTTTCCGCCAGTGCAAGGGTTACATTTAAGTCTCCAGCAACAACTAGATTCTCAGGGTTATGCTGGTTTAGAATTTTTTTTAAAGAATCCCAGTACTCTTTTTTTTCCACAAATAAGACAGGAACATGCATATTGAAAATACTTACGAAGTGACCGGAGTCTTTATGGTACAGCTTGGTGAATAGCCAGTGCGTGGTGCCTTCTTCTTCTACAAGATCAAGCTTTGCAAAGTCCCAGAAAGTTGCCAAGCCTCCCGAGGCTCCTCTAGCGCTCACTGCCCTGCCTGGGCCTTTCTTCCAAAACGAGTTCCTTGCACGGAGGAGAGCTTCCTCCTCCATTTTCGTCTCCTGGATTAGGAGGACTTCCGGCTTCAGAACTCTTACTAAATCCCTTATAGCTACTTCTTTTAGAGAGCTTCCTAGTCCTCTGCAGTTCTAGGGGACGTATTGCATTATTTACCTGGTTGAGGGGGATGGCCCCCTTTCGGGGTTTTCCCTAGCTTCATCCCCGATCTGGTGTTCATCATTTCTGGAATGGTGTGATGTGAGCCTTGAACTACATCCTTGTAGGATTGCTCTTCCCTTCTTTTCTTCTCAGGCTTCCATCCATGCTTTGGTTGGTTTGGAGAGACTGACGGACTACTTGCTTCAGTGTCACCTTCCTCAGAGGAATTAGCTCCTATTTCCGAGCTCAGGCTAGTATGTTCCTTTGGTAGACTGGAGGCAGCCGGTTGAAGGCCTGGATCGCTTGGGCTTTGTGTCACCCGAATTTCGCCAGCTTCTGAACCATGTGCAGGGTTTTGGACATCATTAGAAGTTTCCTGAAGGTTGGGCGATGAGTTTCCTTCCTTTGGAGGTTCTTGGATCGTTTTCTCCTTGTTTTTGGTGTTGCTGAAAGTTTTCCCTTTCTTGGCTTTCTTCCATCCTTCCGCATCTTCTTTTTCAGCAGCCAGTTTGGGACAGTATCTTTGGAAGTGGCCATGTTCTTGACAGTTCCTGCATTTGAAGGGCAAGTGCTCATAGTCCAATTTTTGGTAGTGGGTCCAGGATCCAACTGTTAGTTTCACTGCCTCGGGTAGGCCGGCCTCAAGATCCACTTCAACACAGATTCTGGCGTAGGAGTATTGTCCTTTGTTATTGGCTTTATCAATGAAGTGGCCGATTCCGTTCCCTATTCTCTTCAGAGAGTCAAAGTCCCAGCAATGCACTGGGAGATTGGGGAGCCTGACCCACACTGGCACCTCTTTGGGGAGGTCGATTGTGGGGTCAAAGTCTGGTGTCCATTTGTTCAGATATAGGCCCTACGTTCCCATAAAGTAGGGGCCATTCCTGAAGATTAAATCTCGGTCTTCTTCTGAGATGAATTCAAACACAAAAACCCTCTCCCAACGGGGTAACAGGTTACACCATGTTTCAAGTTGGGCTTCCAGTTCCTCTGTATCCAGTCATCTGTGGTCTTGGATGAGGGCCATAATCCCATGAACTGGCCCACTAGGCCTCTCTTAGCCAGAGCCAGGGCTATTTTCATTGGTTTTTCTTCAGGAAGGGCGATTTCAGGGATTTCCTCCAGCTTCTTGATGAATTTTGGAATGACCGGGGGAGAGATCTTTTTGCCTCTGCTTTGGAGGAGCCTTCTGAAGGCATCCTCATCCGAAATCGAAGGGGGGGGGGGGGGGGGGGTGTCCTCCCCTCCCCCAGGCGCCACCATGCCTCTCTTCAGAGAGCCTCTGCTCGTGCTCGTGCCCTAGCTCGCTGCTCGTGCCATAGCGCGCGCTTCTTCCACTAAATCTTGATAGAGTTATTAGTAAGAGCATAGGTTAGACATTAAAAGCTCAAATGAAGGTTGGAAATAAGATTCAAATTAAAATAAATGTAATGTATCTCTCTTAAGGTTGTATTTGATTCTTGCTTGTTATTTTTTGTTGTATTTGATTTGTCCTTATTTATTGGATAGGGAATTCTTTTTTGGTGAAATGCAATCTAGATATGGATGTGAAAATGACATTTTATAGGTTATATTAATATCGATGTTAATAAAATCATGATGGAGGTATTAGTGAGGGAGTAGGTTAGACATTGAAAGCTAATGAAGGTTGGAAATAAGATTCCAATTAAAATAAATGTAATGTGTCTCTGTGAAGGTTGTATTTGATTTGTGCTTGTTATTTTTTGGTTGTTGTGTTTGTTATTTATTGGAATTTTTTTGTATAGAGAATCTTTTTTTTTTTGGTGAAATGTAATTTAGGCATGGATGTGAAAATGACATTGTATAGATTATGTCCATATTGATGTTAATAAAATCATGATAGAAGTATTAGTATGGGATTAGGTTAGACATTGAAAGCTCAACTGAAAGTTGGAAATAAGATTCGAATTAAAATAAATGTAATGTATCTATGTTAAGGTTGTATTTGATTTGTGCTTGCTATTTATTGGAATTTTATGTATAGATTTTTTTTTAGTGAAATGCAATTTAGATATGGATGTGAAAATAAAATTATATAGATTATATTGATATTGATGTTAGTAAAAATATAATAGAAGTCTTAATGAGGGAGTAGGTTGATAAAGTCCCAAATAAAAAATTGGAAATAAAATTTGAATTAAAATAAATGTATTGTATCTATGTTAAGCTTGTTATTTATTAGAATTTTTTTATGTACGCTTGTACTTACTTTTTTTTAAGTAATTATACTTCTACTCATTTTTCTAATTAGTTATATTTTTATATTATAATTCCATTTCACAATATTCTTACTAATTTAATAATGCATATTATATTAATGGAGGCTTTTTAATTCGTTATACTTCTACTCCTTGTACACTTTTTTTTTTTTTAAATTATTGGTTATATTTCTACTCCTTTTCCTAATTAGTTATACTTTTATCTTGTGATTCCATTTCACTATAATAATACTAGTTTAATAATGCATATTATATTGATGGGGCTTTTAGGTAGTGAAATATGTTATGTTAGACACTTTCTTCTTTTCCTAATTAGTTATCAATATATTGTGATACAGTTCTTTAATTATACATATTATATTCATGAGTCTTTTGGGTAGTGAAACATGTTATATTAATTATACATATTATATTGATGGGGATTTTGGGTAGTGAAATATGTTATGTTCGACACTTTCTCCATATTGATGGGGATTTTGGGTAGTGAAATATGTTATGTTAGACACTTTCTCTGAAGATGGTGTTCATATGGTTTTTGGTATTAGGTACTATGGTTTTGGTTTTAGTTACTACTTTGTATCATTTTATTTGTTATATTATAGAAAATTAGAGCAATTGAATATGAGGAATAGATTTTGTAGTTTTTGGATTAATATCAATTTTAATTTATGTGTATTGTTGACATAAATATGATGTTTTTTTTTTGTGATTGTATTAGACAAGGTCTCAAAAAGTTGTGAGATTAAGAGTTTATTATATACTTTTATTTTATTGAAGAAGATATGATTTTTTTTTTGTTTCTAGTTTGTTTATGACTTGTAGTACTAGCCTATGGTCTAAGAAACCATGAGCCAAGATGGGAAACTAAGCCTTCAAAATCACCTAGGGATTGCACTTGGTGTGGGCCACAACAACCCTTAACATGGATGGATTTTTAAGTGTCTCCTATTGGATATTTTGGAATGTTTAAACTCAGGTTGCCATGTAGAACAAGGCTCGTTGAAACCATCCATAGTAGCGAGATTTGACGAAGAAGATATGAATGTTGTGTGGCATCTAAAAGATGTATTTTTAAATTTTAATAATAAATCTATGAGAAACAAATCAACAGAAGAAAAAAAAAAGTTAAAAAATACATATTCTATAAGTTACACCTACTTTTTGATACAATACATTATGTATTAGTTTTCAATAGGAAATATTGTTTAGTAATATCAATAATAGTAAAATTTTCCCAAATTAGTTAAATCCATAAGTAAGAAATCATGAATTTTTTTTCTAGCGACCAAGGTTCAATTCCTATGAGTGTGTCTAGGCCCTAAGGTTGTCATGGGGGCACTGATATGACCTTAGGGGGGCCTTATATGGGTTTGAATGTATATAATATGACCCAAGGGCCTTATATGGGTTTGAATACTAACTGTCTATAGTACAATTTTTAAGTCATGATTCTTGAAGTTATATCTTATGGAAGTTAGGGTTTCTGACTACTCCAAAAACTAGTATCATATAGGTTCTCTAGATAAAACTATTATTTTTGAAGCTTAAAAAATCCAAATTGAGTGAGGCTTATTGCATAAGAAACAAGAAAGATAGTATTATTTGTGCTCCAATTGTCAGGTCTTGATTGATTATAGGTGTAGATTTATACCTTGTGAAAGCTAGGGTTTTTGATTACTCCAAAAACTAGTCTCAAAGAGGTGTTCTACGTAAAACTATTATATGTGGAGCTTGCGAGATCCAAATTGAGTAAAACTATTACATAAAAAAGAATATCGGCCACATTATTTGTAGTATCAATTTTAGAATCAAATAAAAAAAATGGACACGCGACAAGCCATACGCTAACACTCTCAAGAATAGGAAAAATAACAAGTGTTGGGAAAGTTACCATAATTTTTTCTTAGCACATTAGAATTAGGTCAAACCTATGGTTTTGCAGAGAATACATACCAGGATTCTATAGTATGAACTTCGAGGGGCCAAAATTGTGGAGATACCTCACTTAGAAGGTTGACCAACAAAATAGTCTTCGAATTAGGGTTTTAAAATGTATGCTACTTTGAAATTTGAATAAATTTTGTTTGGAAAGTTTGATTTGGGTGATTCAAAACCATTTGGAAATATGAAACATAGTATAATATGTTGGAAACATCATATTATCAATTTTTGATACTATTTTTAATATATTGAGGTTAAAATTTAAAGTTTTTGTTAGGACCTCAGTTAATAAAAAGGCAAAATTGGCAATACTTAGGTTTAGTGGAAATGAAGAGAAGAATGAAATCAATCCTATGGAATGCTTGAAGAAGTTGATGGAAGAGTATAAGACTCCTTATAGGGAAAGTTTTCAATTTTATGGCAAGGATAAGGAGTGGTGGATGAGTATTAATGAAAATATTAGATGGAAGGAATTTTAAGAACTCTTCTTAAAAAGATGGATCAAGGACTAAAAAATTGAGAAAATAAATAAAATTCAAGATGAATGTCAAATATATACATAGTTTGAAAAATCATTATAAAAATATATTGGATGAAGTCAAATAATTGAAAGAAGAAAAGAAGCATGGTTAAAAAAGAATGATCTTGGATGAAGAGACTTCCAAAAGATTGGAAGAGGAAATTTGCAAGAAGATTGAAGAAGATCTAAGTAAGAACGATGTAAAAGAGGAAATGTAATCCAAAATTGAAGAAGGACATCAAACATTGATAAATGGCAGCACATTGCAACTTCAAAAGGAGAAGCAAGACAATATTATAGAAGGACACCATAAAATATTGCAAGAAGTTGAGTTCCAACTTGAATATTTACATGTCAAATATGAGGGTATTATCTCAAAAGCAATAGCGATCAAATACTAAGCACAAAATGTAGATGACACCATTATTTATGAAAAGAAGACTAGTGATATGGGTGTGCCAAAGGAAGAGAAAACATCAAGTGAGAAACCATATTGACATCCTCATTACCATGAAAGTTTCCGAGAAAGAGGATAAGATATATAGAAACACTATCAAGGAAGAAGATGTAATAATACTCGACAATATTCATAGAACAAGGCATAATAACACTATTATACAACAAGATATTATCAAAGAACATAAACTACAACAAATTGGAGAACTTGCAATCACAACACATGGATTCAAAATTATGTAACAACTAGCTATCAAGGATTGAGACCAAAAGGAATTGAATTTCGATGGATGGATCATCATCAATGGAAACAAGAAAGAAAGAATATACATAAATTGCATTACTTGGTTTCATCACATGTAAATCCATTCACTACAAAGCTTCGAGGATAAATAATTTTGAAGGAGGGTACTGTGATATGACCCTAGGGGGTCATATATTGGGTTGAATGTATATAATATGACCCAAGGGGGGAATACATGAAATTAAATGTATATAGTATAACCCAATAGGGTATATATTAAGCAACTAGAGGTAGTGATCGAGACTGTATAACTTGTATTGCGCTTCCCACGCACACACATAAGTGGAGAAAATCATCACCCTATTGTCATTCTTCAGACCAAACATTAATCATTTTAGTTACATTTATAATTTTAACTCAAGATGGGTATGAAAAGGGGGGGGGGGTAGTTTAAGACCCGATGAATAAATAGTCATAGAGTTTGCATGGGAATTACTGATAACCAAAACCAATGAAGAAGAATTATTAGTTGTCTTCGAATAAATCATTGAGCTAGAAAATGAAAAGATTCAAAATGCAATAATGATTGGCGATTTAATGGTGATCACATTCCCTTTGATCTAAAAAGCCTCTATCCAATGAAATACTCAGAAGAATCAACCAAAGATCCATCTCTATGGGGCTTTATCTTGAATATGTTCATTCTTCTAAGTTTTCATATGGATGAATACCAAATATAACCTAAATTCTAATAATGGGGTTAAAATGGGGGAACAACCCCTGATTAAAGGAGGGGGGGTAGTGAAGCCACATGCATGTGTGCCTTTTTCTCCCTCTTGACATTACATGACCTAATTTTGGGAGATCCCTCATGGAATACCCATACTGTCAGTAAGAAAACATAATTGCATTTTCTTATACCTATCACGTCCCCATCCTTCTACCAAAGGGAGGATGTGACTATGCTGCTATCAATCTGGGAAAATAGCCCCATGAACATGATAAATAAATTTAAATGCATTAAACATAACATATATAAATGCCTAATGAAATTGCAATTATACAGCGGAAGAAATTCATCCATTCAACATATTAGACATGTTCACCATTTTTCATTAAGCAAATACAAATGCAGAGATAAAATAGACAAGAATACTTATCTTGAAAGAATCTTGTCCTGCAACCAGCTACGTTGCTGCAACGTTCCACCCAACCATAGGCCAGTGTGCTCATCAATATCTCAGCAACACTGCCACCCCCGAGTTGGGAATGATTCCCACAAGGAATAAGGGAACACTAGCAGGCTCACACATAGCCAAGGATACAACAAAACTCAGCCAAGCCAACGTAGTTGGGTTTATCAGGTTACAAAGGAGCTGGAAAGGCTGACTTCTAAGCTAGTGATCTCAACCACACAGCTATGGATGCCTACACTAGATCTATCCTAGCTTCTAGAACATCCACACACCCAACATAAGGAAGCATCCCCTTCTCTGCTACCCAGTCCCTCACAAAATGCCTTCCTCTCCATTGCTATTTAGGGTGTGCAAAGAAGAAAACCAGCCCCCTAGATCTGTCTGTAGGTTCCTTCTCACACTAGGTTTATCAAGCTAGTTCAGACCCCATTTACACTCCCAAACCAGTTCAGACTAAACAATAGAAGCATACACAACAATTACAAAGTTCTAGGATTGAAGGAAAACATCATGGGATCCAAAATCAAAAGTGCCATATGAGGAAAAACAACCCCTGGGACAAAATTGATTTCACTAATTGATCAATTGTTTCATGTGGGTGAAAATGACTCAACTACCACCAGAGATCGTGATTTCTTCCTTAATCTGTTGGGCATTACCAAAAATGATTTCCAACTTGCAAAATGATGGGGAAATGCAGAAAAATCATGGGGGAGGCAACCCAACCACCGATCATTACCAAAAATTATTTCCCATCCTGGGGAAAAATGGAGCAGACTCCAAAATCGTGCTCAGGAGAATGAATAAAATGACTAAGGAATAGAACACTTGTGTGAGGAACATCTGTTGCGTGAATGCATGAGGAAAATATCCTATACGTGAGTGGTATATGGCTTCCCTCTTCCACGTGAGGGTAATGGACAAAAACCTTCCCCTTGGGTAAGAGTGTGGTCATGGCTGACAACCCTACTAGAATTGACGACTGCCCATAATCCCCAGGCCCTAAGGCAACAACTACCCAACTAACTCCTAGAGAATTTAATTGGTTGGTGAATAAGATAAGAAAAAGGTGGTTGGTGGTTGATGGGTTCTCCTATTGACAGTGGAATTTTCCCCAATGGCTTAAGGTGTGAATATTCCCCCCCACCTTATCCTTAGGAAATCATGCCCCCATCTCATTATTTATTCCATTGACATAGCTGGTTGTGGGTTTTTAATTAAATTGCATGTTTACATGATGTCCAAAAATTATAATGTGCCGAATAGCATAAAATACCATTGGCATCGATTTTAATTGCTGAACATAAAATGATAAATCAATGGTGGGGATTTTTCCTTTGGCTCCACACCATGATTAAATACAATATTTACATCATATACATTTTTAATGCAAATGAGGTCAAAACCCGGGTGTTACAATACCCTTGTCCCTCATGTTGAAGAATGGTACTCTGATGACCATGCCTCCTACATGTGGGATTAACTAGTCTATGCAAGAATTATTGCTCATCTTATATGGGTTTGAATACTAATTATCTGTAGTACAATTTTTAAGTCATGATTCTTCAAGTTATACCTTATGGAAGTTAGGGTTTCTCACTACTCCAAAAACTAGTATCATATAGGTTCTCTAGATAAAACTATTATGTTTGAAGCTTAAAAATTCCAAATTAAGTGAGGCTTATTGCATAAGAAACAAGAAAGATAGTAGTATTTTTGCTCCAATTGTCAGGTCTTGATTCATTATAGGTGTAGATTTAGGGCCTTGTGAAAGTTAGGGTTTCTAATTACTCCAAAAACTAGTCTCAAATAGGTGTTCTACCTAAAACTATTATATGTGGAGCTTGCGAGATCCAAATTGAGTAAAACTATTGCATAAAAAAGAATATGGACCACATTATTTGTAGTATCAATTTTAGAATCAAATAAAAAAAATGGACACATGGCAAGCCATATGCTAACACTCTCAGGAATAGGAAAAATAACAAGTGTTGGGAAAGTTACTATAATGTTTTCTTAGCACATTAGAATTAGGTCAAACCTATGGTTTTGCAGAGAATACATACCAGGATTCTACAGTATGAAGTCTGAGGGACCAAAATTGTGGAGATACCTCACTTAGAAGGTTGACCAACAAAATAGTCTTCGAATTAGGGTTTTAAAATGTATGCTACTTTGAAATTTGAATAACTTTTGTTTGGAAAGTTTGATTTGGGTGATTCAAAACCATTTGGAAATATGAAACATAGTATAATATGTTGGAAAAATCATATTATCGATTTTCGATACCATTTTTAATATATTGAGGTTGAAATTTAAAGTTTTTGTTTGGACCTCAATTAATAAAAAGGCAAAATTGGCAATACTTAGGTTTAGTGGAAATGAAGAGAAGAATGAAATCAATCCTATGGAATGCTTGAACAAGTTGATGGAAGAGTATAAGACTCCTTATGGGGAAAGTTTTCAATTGTATTGCAAGGCTAAGGAGTGGTGGATGAGTATTAATGAAAATATTAGATGGAAGGAATTTTAAGAACTCTTCTTAAAAAGATGGATCAAGGACTAAAAAATTGAAAAAATGAATAAAGTTCAAGACGAATGTCAAATATATACATAGCTTGAGAAATCATTATAAAAATATATTGGATGAAGTCAAATAATCTAAATAAGAAAAGAATCATGGTGAAAAAAAATGATCTTGGATGAAGAGACTTCCAAAAGATTGGAAGAGGAAATTTGCAAGAAGATTGAAGAATATCTAAGTAAAAATGATGTAAAAGAGGAAATGTAATCCAAAATTGAAGAAGGACATCAAACATTGATAAATGACAACACATTGCAACTTCAAAAGGAGAAGGAAGACAATATTATAGAAGGACACCATAAAATATTGCAAGAAGTTGAGTTCCAACTTGAAGATGTACATGCCAAATATGAGGGTAGTATCTCAAAAGCAATATCGATCAAATACTAAGCACAAAATGTAGATGACACCATTATCTATGAAAAGAAGACTAGTGATATGGGTGTGCAAAAGGAAGAGAAAACATCAAGTGAGAAACCATATTGACATCCTCATTACCATGAAAGTTTCCAAGAAAGAGGATAAGATATAGAGAAACACTATCAAGGAAGAAGATGTAATAATACTCGACAATATTCATAGAACAAGGCATAATAACACTATTATACAACAAGATATTATCAAAGAACAAAAAATACAACAAATTGGAGAACTTGCAATCACAACACATGGATTCAAAATTATGTAACAACTAGCTATCAAGGATTGAGACCAAAAGGAATTGAATTTTGATGGATGGATCATCATCAATGGAAACAAGAAAGAAAGAATATACATAAATCATATTACTTGGTTTCATCACATGTAAATCCATTCACTGCAAAGCTTCAAGGACAAATAATTTTGAAGGAGGGTACTGTGATATGACCCTAGGGTGTCATATATTGGGTTGAATGTATATAATATGACCCAAGGGGGGAATAAATGAAATTAAGTGTATATAGTATAACCCAATAGGGTATATATCAAGCAACTAGATGTAGTGATCGAGAATGCATAACTTGTATTGCACTTCCCACACACACACATAAGTGGAGAAAATAATCACCCTAGTGTCATTCTTTAGACCAAACATTAATTATTTTAGTTACATTTATAATTTTAACTCAAGATGGGTATGAGGGTGGGGGGGGGGGGTAGTTTAAGACCCGATGAATAAATAGTCATAGAGTTTGCATGGGAGTTACTGATAACCAATAACAATGAAGAAGAATCATTAGTTGTCTTAGAAGAAATCATTGAGCTAGAAAATGAAAAGATTCAAAATGCAATAATGATTGGCGATTTGATGGTGATCACATTCCCTTTGATCTAAAAATCCTGTATCCAATGAAATACTCAAAATAATCAACCAAAGAGCCATCTTTGTGGGGATTTATCTTGAATATGTTCATTCTTCTGAGTTTTCATATGGATTAATACCAAATATAACCTAAATTATAATAATGGGGGAACAACCCGTGATTAAAGCAGGGGGGGTAGTGAAGCCACATGCATGTGTGCCTTTTGCTCCCCCTTGACATTACATGACCTAATTTTGGGAGATCCCTCACGGCATACCCATACTGTCAGTAAGAAAACATAATTGCATTTTCTTATATTTGTCACGTCCCCATCCTTCTACTAGAGGGAGGACGCGACTATGCTGCTATCAATCTGGGAAACTAGCCCCATGAACATGATAAATAAATCTAAATGAATTAAACATAACATATATAGATTCCTAATGAAATTACAAGGATACATCGGAAGCAATTTATCCATTCAACACATTAGACATGTTCACCATTTTTCATTAAGCAAATACAAATGCAGAGATAAAATATACCAGAATACTTATCTTGAAAGAATCTTGTTCCGCAACCAGCTACGTTGCTACAATGTTCCACCCAACCATAGGCCAATGTTCTCATCAATATCTCAGCAACACTGCCACCCTTGAGTTGGGAATGATTTCCACAAGGAATAAGGGAACACTAGTAGGCTCACACATAGCCAAGGATACAACAAAACTTAGCCTAGCCAATGCAGTTGGGTTTATGAGGCTACAAAGGAGCTGGAAAGATGACTGCTAAGCTAGTGATCTCAATCACTATTCCTCTGCATTACTATTCAGGGTGTGCAAAGAAGAAAAACAGCCCCCCTAGATCTGTCTGTGAGGTTCCTTCTCAGACTAGGTTTATCAAGCTAGTTCACACCCCATTTACACTCCTAAACCAGTTCAAACTAAACAATAGAAGCATACACAACAATTGCAAAGTTCTAGGATTGAAGGAAAACATCATGGGATCCAAAATCAGAAGTGTCATATGAGGAAAAACAACCCCTGGGACAAAATTGATTTCACCAATTGATCAATTGTTTCATGTGGGTGAAAACGACTCAACCACCACCACAGATCGTGATTTCTTTTTTAATCTGTTGGGTGTTACCAAAACTGATTTCTAGCTTGGAAAACAATGGGGAAATGTAGAAAAATAATGGGGGAGGAAATCCAACCACCAGTCATTACCAAAAAATATTTCCCATCCTAGGGAAAAATGGAGTAGACTCCAAAATCGTGCTCGAGAGAATGAAGAAAATGACTAAGGAATAGAACACCTGCGTGAATGCATGAGGAAAATATCCTGTACGTGAATGGTATATGGATTCCCTCTTCCACATGAGGGTAATGGACAAAAACATTCCCCTTGGGTAAGCATGTGGTCATGGCTAACAACCCTGCCAGAATTGACGACTGCTCATACTCCCCAAGCCCTAAGGCAATAACTACCCAACTAACTCCTGGAGAATTTAATTGGTTGGTGAAAAAGATAAGAACAAGGTGGTTGGTAGTTGATGGGTTCTCCTATTGATAGTTGAATTTTACTCGATGGCTCAAGGTGTGAATATTCCCCCCACCTTATCCTTAGGAAATCATGCCCCCATCTCATTATTTATTGCATTGAAATAGCTGGTTGTGGGTTTTTAATTAAATTGCATATTTACATGATGTCCAAAAATTATAATGTGTCGAATAGCACAAAATACCATCAGCATCGATTTTAATTGCCGAACATAAAACGATAAATCAATGGTGGGCCTTTTTCCTTTAGCTCCACATCATGATTAAATACAATATTTACATCATATACATTTTTAATGCAAATGAGGTCAAAATCGGGGTGTTACAATACCCTTGTCCCTCATGTTGAAGAATGGTACCCTGATGACCATGACTCCTACATGTGGGATTAACTAGTCTATGCAAGAATTATTGCTCATCTTTCTCAACATCAAAGGAGATATCAATGAAAGGAATAATAACATAGGGGGTTAATGTAGATGGAATTAAATATTACATTTCTCACAATAATAAATCTAGCTACATGGGATCTGGAGGGAAATTGATCTCTTTGTTGAAGGATAGGAAGTGCCAAGCACTAAAAGAAAAAGGTCTTGAATCAGAGCTCATAGACTAGGGTTTTAGTGTTACAAGATTGGAAAAAAAGGTAAAAAAACCTTCACTACAACCTCCACTAATGGTAGTGTATGTTTTAACAGAGGCCATAATGAATATATTTTATAACTAAAAAAACTCAATAGCTGGGTGTTTTAGCAGATGTTATTTAATCGATGTGTTTCTGTCAAAACAGGTGCACCGATGCATTACATAACACAATGCACCAGTGTTGTGCAATGTAAAGTATTTGCACCAATGCATTCAAACAGAATGAGAACTAGAAATAATAGAGTTTCAGCATCATGTCAGTGCTTTCATATCAATTCTAAGTATCGGTTCTTTCTTACGTAACAAACTCACCGATGTGATATGTCACATCGTACACACCGTATATAATTTATTTTTTTAGCTTTTCCATTGTGGTCGATTGATATGAGCACACCGGTGTGTATAAACCTATGATATGCATGGTGTGTATAAACCAATTATATGCAGTGGTGTGTATAAACCAATGATATGCACCAGTGCGAAAAAATGAAAATGCACCGTTGACGCCGTCTGGCAAGTGGAAATATTTATTTTAAAATTTAACTGTGCATTTAATTTACATAACTGCACCGATGCGTAGAAGTTTCGTAGACACACAGATGCGACTAATTCGAGTAGACACACTAGTGCATCATCAATTACCAAAGGCACCACATATGGTTCTTAAAACAATGGTTACTAATATTGCATCCAAATATATCATTTTTAATGATTGCGTTTGTGAGTTTTATTAGTGTTCGAGGAGACGCACCAAAGCAACATTAATTATCAAAAGCACCACATATGATTCTTTGAACAAAAACTACTGATATTGTAGTGAAATATATATATTATATTTTTTTAATTACATTATTTATTTGCAACTGAAATATTTTTAATAGTACTATTCATTTCAATTTTAATTACTGGGTTAGTTTGGATTCATTTCGTATATCATGAATGCAAACATCTATTATACTATTTAATCATCCATACATTTAATTACCAATGTATCATTTCACATGTAACATTTGACAATAACATTGAAGAAATCAATTGAATAAAAACGTTTATTTTATTATACATCAATAGCGTTGCCTTTGTCATACAAAATAAGACAACATAGAGATAACAATAATCAAGATGTTAACATGCTCGTAATTGCTACTATTATTGCTAACCTGTTGTTTTTCAATTCGAATAGTATGTCCAATACATTATTATATAAAATGTCTGATTTTCACAAATAGCTATTTCAAAATATACAACAAGTTACAAAACTTCAATTATCAAAATTAAATATGGATCATCATTTGTCGTTGGAACTGTTATTGATACTTGAGCCACTTGGATCAATTGGGTTATTTGGTTGAACGTTTTGTTCATTGGCTCGATTGTTTTCCTATTCTTTAGATAACATCTGCACACATAAAAATAAAGTGCACTGAGTGTATCTACATTGTCGGGAATAATGAAAAATAAAATAGATAGTATAAATTAATGTAAATTGAAAAGCGATGTACTTGCATAGTAATAATTGAGTCATGAATGATATACATTCTTTCAAAACCATATCTCATGCCTTCCATCAACAAGTCTTATGTTGCCTCCACTCCATACTTCGTTTCTTGCAAGTTGTATGGCCTGTCACAATTAATCATAGATTTAATATAAAGGATTTTTTTAATTATAAAATGAGAGAGGTAAAACAATACAGACACTTACAAAATCCACAATTAATTTTTGATACGCCAACATATACTTACAAGCCTTACTTAACCCAATGTCAATCAATTCTTTTGATGGTTCCTCTTTGTATGTTAACACCTGTTTGAAGATATCCAAGGACTGGAAGTGAAAACAAAAAATAATTATACAAATCACAACCACTATGAAATATTAATTTCTTATAAGGAAATCACAAATACTCACAAACTTTTTTATCGACCCCTTTCTTCCTTGTCGTCTTGTCTTGTGTGCTAATTGGGTTCCATTTTGTTTTCTTTTCTACATTAACAAAACAATTGAAAATGAATATTTAATGTTGAATTAATTAATGAGATTTGCATAATCCTAAGAATCAATGATTTCATACATTTGAAGCATGGTGCTGTTGAGATGGCTCTTTATAATCTTCCCAGAAATGTAAAATGATTGCATCAAGCAATTTTTATGTTGATATGAAAAATAAATAATATAGCAGACTTAAAATTGTTGAAGGACTGTCGCTTTGTAGTAGTTATACATATATATTCTACTTAAACACATTTAGGAATATTACTTTCTCAATGATTCTTCTTTGTTGTTGTATGTTTTTGATATTACAAGTCTGACAGGTCTCATTGACCATTACTTTGGGAAGGCCTCTTGTAATTTACATATGATTTGATTTTTGAATTATTTGATTGGTTTCTATATTGTAAGTGAAAAGTATAGATGTACGTTCTTTCCACTATATCTCTCATAGTATTATAAAATTATTTTCCCCTTCTATTAACTTCCACCACTACTCTAGATGAGCTAAGGACTAATTGATCATCATTTGCATCTTCTATACTTTTTTTCTTCTTATGATGACATTGACTTCTGTTGCCACCAGTCCTTGCATAACATTCAACACACGTGAATTAGATTATTTGAAACATATTAGTGAATAATCATAAGCACATTGTTACTCAAATTTGAAGAAATAATTCACATTGTCTTATATTTTATTCACCTGATTCATCCCTCTACAACCTTTCCATCAACGTTTTACGCTCTTATGGACTTAGATTGGTAAGAATCTTGTCATACTTCCTCATTTTTTGGCTCTACATTTCACATATTAACGAATATATATTAGTGAAATTTACAAATAATTGAAATAAATTAATTTAAATTCAAGAATTAATTAGAACCACTTGTCTTCTTTGTAATCCTGGATGTGCTTACATCACGTTGACTAAATTTTTTGTTCATTGAACTCATACCATGCATTTTTATCTATGTTTTTATTTGTTAGAAATGCATGTCACCTAGGGCTAGTGAATTTCAGCCATTGGCTAAGAAACCACAACCCATGGGAATCCAAGCTGTCAAAATCACCTGGGGATGGCACTCATCCTAGGCCACACCAACCCTTAACATGGTTGGATTTTTGGGTGTCTCCTCCCAACTAACTCACCCCTAAGGGGATTGAACCTGGGCCGTCGTGCTAACGAGAACCACACTTTAACCAAATGAGCTAGCGAGAATGGACATACCATGCATTTTTATCAATAAACAACATGGACCATTAAATACAGAAGCTATCAATATATTATTCAAATAAATTGCAAACCTTCAAAATATAAAACAAGTATGAAATTTGTGCGTTTTATAAAATCAAATGCACCGTTGGATAGATACACATAGATGCAACTGTGTGCTATACCAACGCAGATGCATTGATGTGTTATACCAACACAAGGGCATCGTGAACGACTAAAACATATTTATCATTTTACGGAAAAAAAAGGGAAGTTCCTCCCATTATCTGTGTTATTTTTGTTTAAACACACCAATAATAAACAACTGATAAACGAAAAAAAATTTGTGTCGCTTGTCATTAGCAATGCGCCATAATGATACGCACACTGGTGCATTTTGGAAAAACAAAAAGCACCGATTTTGGCGCATTCATTTTTTTAGAAAAAAAAAGCTTTTGAGGGCCGACATGGTTATAGATTTGATCCAAATAATGCCCCCATATCACTCTATCATATATATATATATATATATATATATATATATATATATATATATTCAAAAATTCAACAAATCTAAAATCCCTAAAAGGTGAAATCGTTATTTTACGAAACAATAGAGCAATTTAAACCTTAATGTAAAATTTTGTAGACACAACAAACAAAAAGAAGCACCGAGAAGAGAAGGGTTGCTACATTCAAGATACGCATGAGGCTTTTTTTCTAAAACTAGTTAAACTTTAAATAAGATAATAATACCAACAATAATATTTATATGAATTTTTTACTATGCAGGGTTTTGTTTCATTCACCATACCTAACAAGTTCCGATCTTTAGAATAGTCCAATTGCTCCAAACACCTTCTGCGTAAGTCTTTGTTCCAAAGCTCTACCCTCAAATTTTCAGGAAAATAATGAATTAATGTTTAGGTTTTTTTCTTTCAAACAGACTTTAGAATTACTTTTCAAACTTAAAATTTCTTCCATTTTTTAGTTTAGGGAAAACATAGCTTGTGTGATTTTTTTAAATTTAAAGTTTCAACATTTTGGTGCACCCGTGTTTGTGATGCACTGATGTGATACTTTATAAAACACATCGATATCCCACAAATTTAGAAATTATAATCACTTGGTGTGCATATACTTATGACGTCCTGATGCATTTGTCTTTTAAAATCTGTACCGAAATGAAAACTGGTGTAAAAATGCATGTCTAAATATTCGCTAGAAAATGCAGCAGATATTTTATATTGCAGGAGATTTTGAAGAGGTTCTTTCATGGTGTGTTTATTGTTGTTACACACCGACATCCTGCTACTTAAAAAAAAATCTCATTCATTGATGTGCATATACATGTAATGCATTGGTGCACTTATGTTTATAAAGCGTATCGTAAAAATAATTGTGTATAATGCATGTATTTAATTATCCGCTACCAAATGTAGCGGTTATTTTCTCCCAAGGGGGATTTTGTGGATATTCTTTCCTGGTACGTTATCAATGTTGAGCACTAGCGTGTTTAGTCTATTTGAGTGCACCGTTGTGTGTATATTTGAATTAACACTCTGCTCAAATTTTTAAATGTAGGGTTTTTGACGTTCCACATAAAACTATATATTCATCTCAAATTTTCTTTTAGTATTAAACCACACCAATTACAATATTTCATAGTATATATATGTTTCCTAAACTAAGCTTGTTCTTATAGAATGGTTTCCAAACTATATTGGAAGTTATATTGTGATATAGTTCTTGAATGTTTTTTAGGATTGTAGAGACATATATTGATTGTTGACTTGACTCAAATGCAGGGAGAAAAATTTGCAGTAGCAAATGGCCAATTCTTCAGATTCCAGCACATTCCATCATGTTCAAAGTTCGACAAGTTCTCACTTTCCATCCCTAGTAAGTTCATGGTTTATTTATATTTTGACTATTTATTTGAATTTATGTTACTTATCCATGTGAATATGGATATCAACTTACTCTTTATTGCAGGATCTTGATTCAGGTTCGAGTTCAGATGCACAAGAAATTCCACCAGTTTCAAAACACCGTAAGCTCTTATCAGGATAAAGAATATTGTTACATAGAAGAATAGCATTTCAATGTATACTATGTGAATGAGTGGTTACGTTTCTAGAAACTTTAACAGGAAGAACTTGTTATATATAGATGGTCATCCACACACTCATGGGAATATTGCAGGTTTAATAAATAGTTCTAGGTGCTCTTTCTTTTCTGCAAATTCTTCATTTGAGGAACACTTCAATGACCAGGGGTTCTTTATGAAAAGGAAATCATAAATATTTGTTGCTGTACATGAAATACATAGTTTGTTTCCTGGTGATGAGTTGTTACTAAAATTTTCGTAAACACCAACAGCTCATTAGAGACGATTCGCATTGGGATTAATCTTATACATTCCCTTGGGTGGTAAGACAAAAAAACATTGATTAATTGTATTTGTAAATTTACAATGGGAGACATGTTAATGTATTGTTCAATTTGAAATTATGTTTTATAAATTGTTAATTTAATTTATAAATTGAATTTGAAAATATGTTGCTCAATTTTAATTTTTTATATTTAATGTGGAATTGATGTTAATTTATTAGTCAATATGAACATTTTCTTTGTAAATTGTTTGTAGCTTGTCAATTTGTATCAGAAATTATTCTCGTGCCTCTCTAATAATTGTTTTGTATAATAATTGATCAACCAATTGCATTGTGCTTACTAGCATCATTGATGTGATGTTCAATACTTTTTAAATCAGGATTCTAATGATCAGTGACCTGCCTACCATCTTCTGTTTCACCCCAGTACAATGCCAAATTGAGAGAAGGATGAAAAAATAGTGCAACTTGGAGAGGAAGCATACTAGGCATGATTGGATGAACCACCTATTCAATTTTGACTATGTCCATCCTCACCAATTAGGAATTCCTACAATGATAGTAGTTCTTCACATGTTGACAATGGAGGAATGAAGTAGACATTGGCATGGATGAGTTATTACGATAAAGGAGTTCCATGGATGCAATGTTGTTTCATACATTCCAGGACAATGATATAGGGGATGATGCTCATATCATTGAATCCTTCTTTGAAAGCCTTAAATCGATAAACTCAGATGATGCTTGTATCATTGAATCCTTCTTTGAAAGCCTTAAATCGAAAAACTCCACACCTCTCTTTAAACCTATCATGTCAAAGTATACACAGTTGGGGACAACAATATTATTGTACAAATTGAAAGAAAAGTATGTCATGTATGACACATGTTACTAAGAGATGTTTAGGTAACTGACCATCAACTACATTATATTTTGAGGAATCTTGGTACACAATGATCGTTGAAAATGGTCAATTTTATGAACATTAAATGACATTAAACATTTGTATTAACCACTAATTATAGCTTATTCAAAGATAAGGTACTTAAGAAGGATAATGTATTTCCTGGAAGATGCAAAGAGGCAAAGTGAATTTTGAGAATGTTGGGTATTGAGTACATATCATATCATGTGTGTCCCAATGATTGTATTCTATATAGAGGTGAATATGCAAACAAAGAGGTATTTCCAAAATGTGGGAATGATAGGTACACAAATTCGAATAACAAGGATAAATCACATGGTCCTCCTCATAAGGTACTGAGGCACATGCCTATAATCCCAAGGATTCAAAGGCTATTTCATTGCAAAGAATTAGCTATGTTGCGGGGATGTCATGCATCACATCTAAGTGAGGAAGGAGTATTGTGAATCCCAAAAAATGCAATAGCCATGAAGCATATAGAGGATACATGGACCGATAAATTCAAGGATGAAGTACACAACCTCATATTGAGTATAACTATTGATGGCGTCAACCCATATTCCCAACCAGATTGCACCTATATTGTTTAGACTGTAGTAGTGATCAATAAAAATATCCCCCCATGGTTTTCCATAAAGAATGAACATCTTATGTTGGCTCTTATTGTCCTCAGTAAAATACAAGTGAAGAATATGGATGCTTACCTACAACCATTGATTGAAGAGTTTAAATAACTATGGGAAGGGTTATAGGAATATGATGTATCGAAACCCATCCCATTAGAGAGAATTTTTACGGTGTATGGAATATGTGCATACACGACAGATGATTATCCAGGGTTGGGAGTTTTCTCAGGTAAATATGTTGTTTGATTTGTTTATATTCAAAGCAATATTTTTTTGGCATATTTAATTTGTCATGACTATCTTGATCTTCAAAACTGGTTGCATGCTGTGTATACCACAACATTGCAGGTATTGTAACAAAAGGTTATGATGTATGTTAGGGTACACGAGGTACTCCCAAAGGCCCAAACACCAAGAACAACCGCTTCACACAAACAGATCACAGATCAATACAACAATGTTTGTCACGTGGTTAAAACCCTCAAGAGGGAAACAGTCCACGTCCCCAGCCAAATAGCTACTTGGAGAAATTTATTATGGAAAAGAAATAAAGTTACATGAGCTTCTCATAATCGATCAACTAGCCAAGGACCCTCTATGCTCTTTAAATAGAGATCATAGACCAATCGGGTGTTAAGCCACGGATCAATGGTAGGTATGATCTAAGAGAAGTTGAACTGTCGGATCACTCTATGTCTAGAACATATCGTGACCATCAGATTATAATATTTACAAATGCATACTAATGCATACTAAAGAAACACACTTTTACCTAACGGATATATTACATAAGTTGATCTTAACTAACTCCTAAGTGTCTAAATATCCTAACAATGTATGTAAATGTTGTGGACATTATATGAATACTAGGTGGTCCACATACCTACGAAACATAGTGTAGAACTTATCTGGTGTATTCCTCCCATAAAACCACCCTTATGGAAGAGCAATATCTTCTTTCAATGGTAAACTAGAGAGAACCCAAACACTTGAAACAAGGACACCAAATGAATGGCTTAGGGCAGATGATAGAGATAAGAAGGAAATTACATAGATGTTCAATTCAAATGGGGAACCTATGTTCGATTGTCACTGCAACAAATCACCCTTTTGGGGGCGGTTTTACTATCCCCCCCCCCCAAAAAAAATCCAATTCCCAGGATTTTTAAAGGGGGTCTTAGCAATAACCCACTTAAAGGTGTTTTTTTATAACCCCCCACCCCGCCCAAGAAGTCATGGGAATTAGAATTTTGGGGGTGGGTGTTTTCTAACCACCACTAAAAGTTCAATTCTTGTGACTTTTGGAGGGTTTTTTTTAAGACCCCCCTAAATATATTTTTAAAGGTGGTTTTAAAAAACTCCCCTCCAAAAGTATTTAGAATTGAACTTTTGGAGGTGAATTGTAAAAACCCTCCTCAAATTGTTAAATTCTCATGACATTTAGAGGGGGTTTGAGAAATACTACTCCTAAATATATGTTTCAAGGAGGCTTTCTAAAAATCCCCCCCCCCAAAATCCAAGAGAATTTTACTTTTGGAGGCGGTGTTTCAAAGACCATTTCCAAGTTCAAATCTCATGACTTTTGTTTTTTGGTGGGGAGGGGGGGTGTTAGAAAGACCACCCCTAAATATATTTTTCAAGTATTTTCTCAATATCCATAATCTCAAAGAGTATTTCAATTTACCACTAATTATCCTATAATTTACCCCTAATTAACCTTATAATTGACCCCTAATTACCCCTAGTTAACCACTAATTGTACCTAAACGACCCCTAATTTACCACTAATTACCCCTAAATAATCCATGCTTACCACTAATTAACCCTTTATATCCTCTATATGGTTCCTACTTTTTTAGAATGAAAACCTCATGGAGAAACCCAAGGGATTCTTTTAAACATTCATAGATGGCATATTCCCTAGTAAACCCATCGATCATAGACTATTGTTCCTCACACATAAGGATTCAAAATGGGCACATGCCACCATGAACCTAAATAAATTCCCCACATCATAAGAAACCTTTGTTTAACTAATTCCTTAGGCTTAAGTGGCCCCTATTTACCCATAATTTATGCATAATTACCCATACTTAACTCATAATCGACCCCTATTTACCATTAATTAACCCCTAATTACCTACTAATTGATACCTTATTAACACCTATTACCACAACTCGTTAAACAATAATCACCCCTAAATGACCCTTGATTACCTGTAATTGACTGCAAATTACCCTTAAATGATCATTAATCAACCCTTAATTACACTTCATTTACCCATAATTACCCATAAATGACCCTTAACTTTGCGTGAGGCTCGAGTCCATGAAATAGGCCTTACAGAGGGAATATTTTAGCTTGTGAGTGGGATATGGTGGCTATTTTGGGACGTATAACTCCATGAATGTTTTTTTTACTACTAGGCCATGGTTTGGGATTAACCTCTAGGCCCTAAGTTCATATAATTGTTTCCTCTAGGTCTCATGGGTCATGTGTAGTTCCCCAAACAACCACGCATTCCCTAGACAATAAATATTTAGCATAAGAGTGATATATGTTCAACATTTTGAGAAATACCATACCAAGGATGGTTCTTGATGCCCATTCCATGGTCTAGGGACAAAAGGAAAGGTACCAAACCATAACATATATTTCTATATTGGAGTTCACATGCCATGTTTTGTCGCTTAGGGAATCACACATGCCCATAATACATAATATGTGGCCTCCAAGTTTGATATGATGGGGATTTAAATGTTTGAAAGGAATGATATGTTTCTTTAGGATAAGGCCATAATTTGGTGCAAAAACCTAGGTTCCAAATCCATGGAATCTATCTTGACTAAGCTTTACATGCCATGTATGGGGCCTTAAGCCACATCATAATCCATGCATAGGAAATATTTGGCATGCAAGTAAGATGTGGTATCACATTTAAAGTTTTAGTACACCAAGGATGGTTCTCATGACCCAAGTCATGTTCTAGGGTGAATATCTAGAGTTTCAGTCCATAACATGAGGATTCTGGGTTCTACATAGGCCATCCATGAGGCCCTATCCTATCATTTCCCAATGACAGGGATATGGTGGCCATTTTGAGGTTTTAGACATCATGTATGCTTATTGATCACTAATCCATGGTTTAATACCAAAACCCATTTTGTTGGGATATAACATTTTTCTATGGGGCTCAAGTTCTTTGCATAGTAACCCACATCATGGCATGGGACCCTTGTAGAAAATCCTTAGCCTACATGTGAGATATGGCCACCATGTTGATGAGGGGAACACTAGGGATGGATTTTGATAACCGGTCCATGGTATAATGAAAAATTTAGGACACTACATTGTATCATTTTACTATGGATCTCATGGTCGATGTGTGTGGTCCCAAACCACCATATTGGCCTTCCATAGGGAATGTTTGGCATATAAATGGGATATGGTGCTCATTTTGGAGTTTAAAACACTATACATAGTTATTAGTGCCTATTATGTGTTTCAAATCCAAAATCTATGGTATTATACCATATTATTAGTATATGGGGATAGTGAGACATCCTTGTGTCCCTTGGACACCACAAAGGTCCTACAAAGGGAATCTTTGTCATTTGATCATGATATGATGGGAATTTTGGGTTTGGCACATTGAGGATGGTTATTAGGACTTTATACATGGTCCAAGGTCAAAATATATAATAAATCGATGATAGAATTTAGTAACCTAATATGTTATCAAGTGATGATATAATTTAGTAACCTAACAACTTTGATTTGGGTCTTGTTCCAATCATCTATTTTGTAAATATTTAAAAGATGATTGAATACATTTAAGACACATTTATTAATGAGATGTATAATACCCTCACATCAAATTTAATCCCATTAATATCCTTGGATATTTGAGGAGCATGGTTCAAGACATTGAGATCATGTTGGTAAATATAAGGTGTACCAATGGTGTTCTTGGTGTCTATGATAAACATCCATTTCTTTGAATCAATGTTATTAGTCATGTTATCCATTCTATTATACTTCTACATGAATGAAAGGTTATGTAATCACAACAAATCCTTCATAAAAAAATTGAGATCTTCCAAAAACTATTCAATTATGGGGTGATTATTTGCTTTTAACCGTCAGCCTTGTTATCAATTTTTAACTCATGTTATGCATATTTATGTAAGTATTTATCATGGTTAATAATCAACTTGTTCATAAAGTTATGTGTGTTCTTCATATTGACTAATTTATCATTTAAGAAATATTTTTTTCACATAACTTGGCATCACCTTTCAAGGACACATGCCCACACACATATTTCTAAAAAATATGCACTGCTTTAAGTTAAATGACTTAAAACATAAATTGTATTATACATGGAGATGAAAGAAAGTATATGGATTCAATATTACTTATTTGTACATATAACATGATAGCATTGTTTTTTCAATTGCAAAAATCATATATTCTACCTTATTTAGATAATCTCACAACAAGACTAGGGGTAGTGGGTTAGTGGTTGAGGGGCTTAGGTTTTGGGGGTACTAGTGGGTAAGTAGTTTATGAGTTAAGATGTTAGTTTGTTAGGGGTTATATGTTAGGATTTTATACTATATTAGGGGTTTATAGGTATATCATTCTCAATTATTCTTATAGTGCTCCTACTATACACTATCTAATTGTTCAAAACTAGACAAGTTACTAAGGGATTCTTCATGCTAGTAGGTTTCTCTATCATTGATTTTCATGCCATTTTCATGTAGGGAATTTTTTTGATGTCAAAGTGTAGATCACTACCTCCCACACAAAATTCACCCTCCCCAAATGGACCCAACATAGATGTTCCACACTAGGAGTAACGATGTTGAATCGTAAAATCTCAGTAGCATGCCTTTGCACATTTCATGAAGAGAGGGGATACCTTAACCATATGGGTATCCACTCAATTTATTATTGTGTTCACATGGATATTTCCCTTTTTTTACAAATAAAATGCTTTTATTTATTTATATTTAATATAATACCACGTCTGCAATGGTTTTTTATAATAAAAAGGATGGCTACAAGGGAAATTACGAACATGCACTGTAATCAAGAATATTAAAAGACTCTGTAGATAACCAAACTATCATCATAAAAACCAAACTATCATAAATATAATTGGTTCAAGGAATAAAGTTCGATAATCTAAAAGTTAAAACATACCTCATGGCGAGTATAAACATCAATACCATACTTATAGCCATCAAAATCTAAAAGGTAGCGCATCAAGCAGTTGTAAGGATTAAGCCCATATTTATGTTTTTGGTTCAAGAAAATTTTCTTATAGTAACTTATAATTGTATTTTTGCTAAGTGGCTATGCTATGAGGGGATTTCCATGCTATCTAAAACACTCAAGAAAGAGAGGGTTCAAGGATTTCTATGCAGCGATGCTCACTAAATAAGTCTTTGAAAATTAAACCCAAAATATTTAAATACAAAAGGAAACATTATTTTATCCTACCACGTTTTTCATACATTTTGTTCAACACCTCAAGAAATCTCATCCAAGTTGGAGCTTTTGGATAGCATTATTAGACCAAGAGTTTTGTACAATTCCAAAGTTTAGTAACCAAGTTTACTAGATTACTGGTCCAAGACTAAGAGGCTTCATGTTCTCTTGCTCGACCTCATCATCCAATGGAAAATCATTTTTCCCAAAAACATTATCTAGAGAACCTGAATCCTTTCCAACTTGAGGTCATTTTTGCATTGGTTTCACTACTTCACTAGGTCTAGGACTTCACTGTTTTACTGCTAGTAGAGATCAATACTCTTACCTTTCATACTGCTCCTTGGAGGCCACTCTCATTTCCTCAATTGGTTCTTCCTAATGAGTCCATTGTTGGTTTTTTTATTGGTTGTACCTATTATAGTCTAGTGTTTTTAAAGCTATCCAAATCATAACCAACACTGACTGATTCGATCAGTTGAACCTCCTAAGTCTTTGAACCAACCCTTGAAACAATTAAAGCATCGGTTCTATACCGAAATAATCCATGCATGACCATGCAAGGTTTTGAAACAAAAGAAATGAAATTTCATGATTAAAATAAAACATAATTCTACTCTTCACTATTAGCGTTTGAGCAAAAATGGAGATTCTTGAACTTTAAAACTTTAATCCACAATTACAGTGCAGATAGATCTCATCAATAATCCAAAGACACAAATAAATCAAACCATAGAGCACGGGATATACCATGAAAAAACCATCCACTGATTCGAAGGATAAAAGACCCAACAAACAATCTTAGAGTATGATTTGTAATCTACAGAGAATGATTACAACACAATAGAAGATTTCTTTTTTTCGAGAGCACAAGAGAGTAGAGATAAAATAGAACACTGTGATGATCTTGCCAAGTGCATAGCACTTTAATAACAAGTCAAATTAGGTCATACAAAGAAGATTGTGAATATGTGCATGCTTCAATAACTTGTTAACACTGAGAACATTGTCTCATCCTCAACCATGCACCCCCACTAATGCACCAAGTTTAACTACCTCTAACTGAGTTGTTAATTGAATGAACTGAACTGAATTGAATGGAATTGCATGTAACTGAATGGAACTGAATGTAACTGAACATAACTGAATGTAACTGAACATAACTGAATAGAACTGGATGTAACTGAACAAAACTGAATGTAACTGAACAGAACTGAATGTAACTAAACATAACTTAATGTAACTAGTGTTTCTCCATTAGTGTCATATTCAACAACCACTTGCATAAATTGAGGATTTGATTCCTTAATTAACTAAAATTGTTTCATCACAACTAAGAATCAATTGATGTATTATTAATTCTAGTTCACTTGGAGGCATACATGGGTATTTCAAATTCTCTCTCTATCTTTGTGCTCGTATTAATTTTCTCTGCATGGTCGATATGTGTTTTCATTAATTCTATATCATATCGTTCTCATAAGATTTGTTCCGAACCTATGATCATATGTATTACTCTAGGTCATATAGTCACATGCTAAGTAAATGACTCTAGGGGTAGCTAGTCCCTAAAGGATACTTGTACAACCTATTGACCACAACTAGCCATACATCACATAGTATATCCTTGAGACTTAATACAACATAAGTCATGTGAAATTAATACAACATAAGTTACAGACTTGATACAACACAAGTCTCATACCTTAACATAAGGTCATGATCTTAACCATAAGATACTAGTACAAACATCTCTCCCAAATAGGACTTTATCAAGGTCCTAGCTTGACACAACACAAGCTCTTTAACATGACACAATAAGTTAGTGAAATTAATACAACATAAGTTCGAGAATTGACACAAAAAGTCTCATCGAGAGGATCTAAACTTAATACAACATAAGTTCTAGACTCGACACAACAAGTCTCATGGAGGATGACTTGTGAAGCTATACATCTAACATTTACAACCCCTGAACACTTAAATGTAGTTATATAGAGTTTCCCCCCTCTATTTGCCTCATACTTCTCATCGAGCATTTGTGAGTATTTGGAATTTGTGGAGGTGCATTGAAGCGTTGTGATACCGAGTGAGATTGGATCTTACTTGGCATTCCTTATTGGTTGTTTGTAGTGGATTTAGAATTTAAATTAGGAGGCTTGGAGAACTCAACCATATGATGTACTTTGTTCATGTATGGTCACAATGCTTCTTGAATATGAGTTTGATGCTCTGAATGTAAACCTTTGCATTCTTAAATTTTGTTTCACTACTTGGCTTGTTTTTTTTATGGTGCCTACTTTGTTTACTTATGATTATTTGGCTAATTCCAACCTATTTCCAACTCTATTTAAAAAAAAATCAAATTCAACGCTTAACACACCCGTAAAAAAGGAATTTAAATTATGTATAGTAATGCATTAATGCAAAAGTACTTTAATTTAGTCAACTATTTATGTGCCTATTCACAAGGTATATATCTATATTTTTCAAGCGATATATCAGGTTGTAGTTCTTTGTCTCTATTATAGTATACTAGGATTGGGGAACCTAGCATGAACTAACCACCAAGTCTAGGTGCTTCCAATAGGAACCTATCAAACACCGAATCTTAGACACATATAACCCTTATAAATCATAGCATTAACCCTTATAACCATTAATGATCATTAACACCTATAGCACCTAATCACCATAAAAAAACCTTAAGCACATACACCTATAACTAGCTTTGATCCTAAAATGGGTAGAGTAAGGATCATTTTTTATAATTATATTCTCTATAATAGTATTAGATAAATTTTCTAACTCTATAATGTTTTTTACTTTAATAATGATTCAACAAGTTGAATGAAGCCTACTATTAGATCAAACCTTTATGGGGACAACTTGAATTAGTTGTGATTGGTACTAGTTATCACCTAGTTAGGTTGTTCTCTCTCCCCACATATTTATTTTTTTATTTCCCATTAGTTATTCAATTCTATTCACCTCTTGGTCGGTCCCTTCTCCTTTCTTACCTCCCAGATGGTCAATATCTCCATAGGTCATTGTTTCAAATTGGGACAAACTTGAGATGATTTCATCTCAATGACATTAACTAACATGTTATCTCAATGAGGCATGGGGTAAGTTTTTGCATTTTTTATACTACATCTATGATGTCAACTTTCCAACCATACCTTCAATGCATTGCATGACCTACCCCCTCTTACCTATTCTTATCTTGCTTTAACATCATGCCCTTCGTCTTCCTAATTTCACCATGCCTTCCCTAGCATTATAACCCCTCACCTCTCTCCTTCTATAGGTCCTTTCTACCAAATTTCTTGTCATTTTCCCATTGTGTCCATCCTTTATCATTTCTTTGATAGTTGGTGTCATTATCCATACCCCACTTGGAAATAAAACTAAGTGAAATTATGGCAACAACAAGGCATGACACTATAATATCTAGTTTGTCATTATGGGATGTTAGCATTGCCCACAAATTGTGTAAAAGAATTACTAAATGAGATTTTGGAACATGAAATGCAATTATTTCTTGAATGATTTGTTGGGAGATTTTGGGTCCTTGTGAAGCCTTCACATTTTTCAACTAAATGCAATTTTTGGGTAGAAAACCTGACTTAATCATCATGGTCAATGTTATTCCTACATGTGTAGAATTATTGCCTCTAGAACAAGGTAAATAAATCAATGGTTATTGAATAATATTTGAATTTGAATCTAATGAAGTTGAGTCATGGAATGCAATCATTGATAGTTATTCACAATTTGTCTTCCTCTCTTGAAGAAAATGTGTGGCAAATGTTGTTATGAGCATTCCATTTGTAAACATATGTGCTAAATGTGGGGATGTTAGCATTGACCATAAATTGTTTAAAAGAATGTGCAACTAAGATGATGAGTCAAGGATGGCGATCAATATTATGTTTTCTTATATTGGTTATTCAACGTTTGTTGCAAAAAATGTTGCTCATAACATATGCATGACATCTTATATTGGTTATCCAACGTTTGTTGAAAAAAATGTTGCTCATAACATATGCATGACATTACATTGATGATAGAAGTATGTCTACTAGCTAATCAAAGGAATAAACTCACAAATAAAAAGGAATTTGTAAAATTTAAAAAAGGCGCATGTGTTTATTACACAAAAATATACTGCAACCTACAATTAAAAGGGACCTAGAGCAAAATAAATATTTGCCACTAGCAAAACTCATTTTTTTGGTAGTAAATTGATTATAAATAAAGAAAGAAAGAAAGAAAGAAAGCAAGCAATCATAAATAAAATAAAACAAAAAAACAACAACCCCAATGACCTCCCCTCCTGTGCTTTGTTAACACCATACTTACCTCTCATAACATTGGTATGCTAGACCAAAGATGCAACATAGAGACCTCTATGTAGTAGACCGAATCAGTCAAGGGAGATTGCGTCCTGGATTAAGAGAGGTCGAGCAAAGATCACATGAGAATACTAGGGATCAGATCACGTGAGGAAGAGGCCATAAGGGATCACTAGATCACGTCAGTATCCCAAGGAGAGCGGAAATACCTTCAAAATATGTGAGTGAAAATTAATCCAAAATGAAGAACATTTCTTGGTTAAAACCTGAGGTTAATTAGTTCGTTGTCCATCTTTCCACATTACTCCAAATGATCAAACATAATAATTGTTTCAACCTTATGTTATCTGTGACCTTTCTAGATTTAAATTTTATAGAAGAGTAAAATGATTATAGTATATGATGCATCAATCTTACATATGGATTGTTCTACCATATTCATACTCATCGATGTCCGATATCCGATGTTATAATAGAGGAGTTTTGTTATCCAAACGTTAGTATTGATAAAGTGTTTTAAAGTTGTTGCACTAGTGTTCTAATTTTTTACTCCTGATGTTGAAAATGTTGGCCCAATATTGTTAAGTCGGAAATGCAATAATAACCTTCGAAACTATTTAATTAAGTTAATTAACAAGCTGGTTTGCTAAATTTAATAAATAACTAAGGGAATTAAGCTTTCATTTAGAAGTTCCACTTTGCTTTGATTTTTTTCAGTTCTTTTCCTTGGTCATTTGGTGCTTTTGGATTTAGTTTTGGGGTCGTGTACATTATAAAGTTGTATTAGAGCTTAGGTTTAAACATTGCAACCATTGGTCCTTCTACAGATTAGAAAATATATGTGTTTAATTTCAAAATTATGATACATATGTTGTGAAAGATAATTGTGGTGTGCTAACAATAGTTTGAATGAACACATCGCAACATGTAGTGTGAACGTTGAGCCAAAATTTTAAACCCTAATCAAAGAAGAAAATACTAAAGCTACATAGTTTAGTTACAAAATCCATGATCAAAGATGAATCAAGAAGAGAGTCAAAGACCATATAGCCCTAAAGAAGAGTTTGCTGAGTTGAGACCTAGAAAAGAAGCAAGGGCACATAGAGCTAAAACAAGATTTGAACCCTTGGATCTATTAAAACTCAATAAAAAATTTGGAGACAAAAATGAGAACCTACATAAAATACAATGAAATAATCATGCATGTCTAAAGACAATTCGTGAACAACCTGGAACAAATGCAAGAAAACCAAATATCAACCTCAAGGTACCATCCTAGAAATAGATACAATGAACCAAGAATAGATTCTAAAGGATCCAGACCTTATTTAAGGAAGACTCATCATAAAACCTCTCTAGAGAAGAAGACAGAGTACTCCTCAAGTAGCACCAAAAGAAGCCGTGAAAATTTCCTAGTCAGATCCAAGAAGAGGAGATTCAGTCAGAATTAAGTCATGGGTGAGATGAGAAGGATCAAACTTCCCACCTTTGATGGAGAAGCTAAGAAAAGAGAAGATGTTGAAGCTTGGATTTTAGGACTCAAATTTTTTTCTAGTTGCATTAATATTCATCAAATATGGAAGAAAGGGTATCCATTTACCACTTGTAGGGTAAGGCATCCATTTGGTGGGATCAATTAGTAAAGTTGAAAAACATTGGTGAATATAGGATCTGATTAGAAAATTTCAAGAATTATTACCATGAAGGGTACCTTTCAAAACATTATTATGACAAGAAAATGGAATAATTATTTTAACTCAAGCTAGGAAGTATGACCATCAAAGCATGTGAGAAAACATTCCTATAACTGTTGAAGTATGGATTTTGTAAAGGATGAAAAAGTGAAGGTTGAAAGATTATTATGTAGTCTACTATATTCCTATAGAGACAAGATCCAGTACAATAGACCAAATACCCTTAAAGACGTATTTTGGAAAGAAAAGCATTTGTATGATTAGAATAAGAACAAATCCCCTTATCAAAAGAACTAGAAGGGGATGAAGAAAGAAAAACAAGATTAGAGGAAGAAAGGTTATCAACCGCTATATTTGAAAAACAATAATCAACAAAGATAACCTCACCAAGGATGACCCAAAGGTGAAGAAGAAAGAATATCAAAATCACCTACTGAATGTTGGCATGTAGAAGAAATCACTACACTAAGCAGTGCCCTATTAAGAGAAGCACTATGGAAAACCTTCATAACATTCAGACCTCAACTATTGGTGATGTGGGAAGCAATATTCCAAGAATTTATGCATCCTTGGATGGAGGACAAACAGATCATCCGTCCAAAATGATTGAGGTAATAAGTAATATTGCTAATGTACCTATAGCCATTTTGATTGATTTGGGAGCTAACCATAGTTACATTTCCCCTAACATAGTTGAGAGATGCTACTCGAAAAAAAGTAAGCTTGAAGTAGCAAGTTTAGTACAATTGGCCATAGTTACCAAGAGGAAGGTCACAAAAGTAGTAAAGGAGTTCCATTTAGACATGAATGGTGTGAAGAAATTTATAGATTTGAATATAGTACCCTTGGGTTTAGATGATATGTTGATTGGTATGGAATGGTTGGACACACATCATGCCATTCTTGACTATCACATAAAGACTTATTCATTTTTAGATGAAGAATGAAAAAGTGTTTCAAAAAGGTTGCCAGTTGTATGTAGCCCGTGTGCAATAACCTAAAGAAGGAAAGGAACCAAAATTGTAGGACTATTCGATGTTACAAGACTTTGTAGATGTTTTTCAAGAAATGCCAGGAATGCCATTGGAAGGGGAGGTTGATTTCTCTATTGATTTGGTTCTAGGAATAATCCCTTCATTTAAAGCACCCTACAACATGAGTACACCAGAGATGAAAGAGTTGTAGATGCAGTTAGAATAATTTTTTAAGAAAGGTTACATAAGGCCTAGTGTTCACCTTGGGGATCTACTGTGTTGTTTGTTAAGAAGAAAGATGGGACTTTAAGACTTTGTATAAACTACAGAAAATTGAACAAATCCACAATTAAGAACAATTATCCTTTTTCATGGATTGATGACTTGTTTGATCAACTAAGAGGAGCTAAGGTATTTTCAAAGATATATCTAAGATCTGGGTATCACCAAGTTAGAATCAAGATTGAGGACATATGCAAACCACAATCAGGACAAGGTATGGACACTATGAGTTTATAGTGGTACCTTTTGGATTGAAAAATGCATCAACAACATTCATGTATTTGATGAATGGAGTTTTTAGGAAGTACTTGGACAAGTTTGTGATTGTATTCTCAGATGACATCCTCATATATTCCTACTCAAAAGTAGAACATGAGGAGCATATAAGGTTGGTGATGTAGTTACTCATACAATATCAACTATATGACAAGATATGTAAGTGTTCATTCTACCGGAATAGAGTTCAGTACTTGGGAAACATCATAACAAAATAAGGTATCTCAGTGAATCCTGAAAACATAAGAGATATAATGGATTGGTAGAAATAAAAGAACATATCATAAATATAGTATTTTATGAGATCAACATGATACCATAGGAGATTCATCGAAGGATTATCATGGATAGCACACACCATCACCTCCTTGTAGAAGAATTGCGTTAATTTCGAATGGACTTCTAAGTGTAAAGACTCGTATTTCATAGACTCAAGTAGTTCCTTACCAGTGCACTAGCTTTGAAGATTGCAGATCCTGATGGATGGTAATTTGTGGCGTGCATGGATTCATGTAAGAAAGGTGTTGGTAGAGTATTGACAGAAGATGGACATGTGACCAGTTACGAATCTAGGAAGATGAAAGAGAATGAGAATAATTATGTCACTCATGATTTGGAGCTTGTCGCCATTGTTCATGCCTTGAAGATATGGATACATTACTTGATGGGTAAGAGGTTTGAGTTAAGAATTGATCATGATGGATTAAAGTATTTTTTTGATCATCCTACTCTGAATGCCAGACATAGAATGTGGATGGAACTAATTTGTGAATATGACTTTGGAATCAAGAACATCAAAGGTAAGGAAAATAAGGTATCCAATCCCCTCAATAGGAAGATACATGTGAGGCATGTAGCATCGATCGGTACATTTACATCAAATCTGAAAGTTAGGACCATTAAATCCTATTCTATAGATTAACATTAAAAGTATGTAAGATATGGTATGCAGAAACAAGAAGCACCTCAGAAGTTTGATATGTACAGGTTGGGAGAGAATAGGATTACATTACATAAGGGCATAGTTTATGTGCCAGATTCTAGATATTTAAGAAAGGTGGTTCTAAAAGAAAAACATAATGTGCCTTACGCTGGGGATTTAGGATATCAAAAGACAATTGCAACAACAAGGAAGCAGTACTATTGGCCATGAATGAATAATGATGTTGAAGAATACATAGCTAAATGCATGGAATGCTAGAAAGTGAAAGTGGAGCATCAACACCTAGCTAGTTTGTTGCATCCATTGCCTATACTAGAATGGAAATGGGATGTGGTTACCATAGAATTCATGTAAAATTTGCCTAAGATGATATTGCAGCATGAAACCATCATGGTGGTGGTGGAAAAGTTGACGAAAGAAACTCATTTTATCCAAGTAAAGACAACTCATACAACAACTAATATTGTAGACATATTTATGAAAGAAATTTCCATATTGCATGTAATTCCAAAGGCTATAGTGTCAGATAGAGATTCCAAGTTTACTAGTAACTTTTGGAAAGGATTGTTCAAAGGATTTGACACAAATTTGAACATGAGTACAACATACCATCCTTAGATATGTGGTCAGATAGAAAGATTCAATTAGGTGATTGAGGACATAATGAGAATGTATGTGATGGACCATCCATCCAAGTGAGAGAATTATTTTCACTTGGTAGAGTTTGCTTATAACAATGGATATCATGTCTCTCTAAAGATGATCCACTTTGAGGCATTTTATGGGAGGAAGTGCAATAATCCTATCAGCTAGTACAATCTAATAGATAGAAGCATTGTTGGACTAAAATTTTTGAAGGACATGGAAGATCAGATGGTCGAGATCAAGCAGAATTTGAAACCAGCTCATGATAGATAGAAAATATACGTAGATAAGAGTAGAACTAAAATATAGTTTAATGTTAGAGAGCATGTATTTTTGAAAGTCATGCGAAAAAAGAACTCTTTGAACTTAGGGAACTATTCAAGCCAGACGCTAGATATTGGGAATCATTTGAGATCCTAGCTAGGATAGTACATGTTTCTTATGAGCTTGATTTCCTTGCTTGCATTAAAGTTTATAAAGTTGTTCATATATACTTATTAAACAAGTATATACATGCTGCTAATCATGTGGTTGATTGGAATGTAATCCAAGTTGAACCAGAAAGGGGATTTCCCAGTATGACTAGTTGCCACTATGGGAAGAAAAATCAAGCTGCTCCGCAATCGAAATATCACGCATGTAAAGGTCCAATAGACTCATTATAGTACTAAAGATGCTACAAGGGAGCTAGAAGATATTATGAGGGAAGCATACCCTCATCTATTTTGAAATTTTGATATATTGTGACATGTATGTAATAATTATGCATATAGGACGACACATTGTTTAAGGGGAGGGGAGATGTAATACCCCTAGTGTGTTAATAACATGTATATATGATGTGATTATTATGGTGTTGTTATGTGGAACTAGGTTCCTGGACTATTGACATTATTATTATTTTATTACTATTTTGTTTTAACTAAATAACTAGCTTCAACATGGATAACTAATGTGGTTGGGGGGTCATGGATTTGTCCCTATTTTCATCACCTATCGAAATCTATTTCATCCATCTTCTTCCTATTATTACCCATTTATAATTTCATTGTCCACATATTTGTTGTAACTTCCTGTAAAATACCATATTACTCCCATTGATGCTTTAGTGGTTAATAATGATTATTTTCCTTTATTTTTTATGAATTGAAGACTATTATGCATAATTTTATTGATGATGGTTTGTGGAATGATTTTTCACATTAGCAGTAGTAGCACTCATGGTTCAAGTCTCTAGAGTTAGCATGCTAACACAAGTCCACATGGAAATTCACAACATGATTTCATTCCTAATATAGATTATGTGGATTTGTGATATTGAATTCATACACATGTCCAACATAGAGGCCTCCATCTCATGATCAAACAACCTCAACCAAAAATGCGTTCTAGATAAGAACAAATTTATTTACGTTTCAATTTGTGGGAATATGAAGAAGAATATAGAAAATCCAGGACATGGGTTTTGTGCGTAATGACCTCAATTACTTGACTCGTTACAAAATATCCCAAAAGAACAACTTTTTGAGATATACGAGTGGTTATTTGAGGGGATATTTTCCTAGATTTGTAGTTACGACTGGTTTTCAAATTAGAAAATTTGTTAAAATAGATTCCAAGTTGGGAATTCGGTTCCTCATCCTCATGAATGATTTTTATGTATAAATATATAATCACTCTCATGGAGAAAGAGGGGGATAGGCGAGCAAGCAATGTTATGCTGTAGAATTTGATCCAGACTCTATTGTAATAATTTCATTCCGATAATAAATGCTGGCAGTTTCTTAATTTTGTATTCGTAGAATTTCATTGTAGAGATCTAGCTTTGATCAATGGAGGAATGACCCTCTTCCCTGAGCAGTTGCTGGTACTGTTGATTGTAAGTGTGTGAATTTGTTTATCATTTAGTTCTTGCTTTCATTCATTATTAGATTTATCGTTGTTGTTATTCAAGTTAATTGCTTTTCATAGATCGTTGGCCAACATAAAATTTCTTTCGGATTAGGTAATTAGATCTTGCTTCGTAAGAGTTGATTTTGTTTTTAGATTTATAGTATGGTTTTGTGAATATGTTTGAGATTTGATTTATTTTCAAGAAGGTGTGATCTAGTTTACAAAGAGTTTTGATTTCAAAATATGTTTTAAATCCAAGAATTGAAAGTGGATTTTCTAGTTCTCATCAGCAAGCAGACAAGATCAACAAGCCACACATAATATTTGATGAAGAACAAGGATTAGAACAAAAAAATGAAGGACTTCCAACATCAGTGTCACCAGATTTGAATCGCTTATGCATTCAAGAAGATTTGTTTTCTAAAGAGATTCATGATGTAACAACTATGAGAAATGAATGGAACAAGGGCTATATTGAGTCTTGTTTTCAATCTACAATAATTCTGCAACATCATTCCATACTTCAGCAATTCTTGGCACCATCATTTCAAGGGAAGTTGATCTCTCATATCCTAATATTCATAAAGTTATATTTTTTCGTTAGGTGTTGAGCATACTTGAGTCCTTTATTCGAAAGTGGCTCCATTGGAAGTTGTCCTACACTTGAGAATATTTTGTTATTTCCATGTAGTGTAGGACATTGTAAATAAATAAAATAGTAAAGAGAACAATAAGTATAGTTGTAAAAACTAGTTTACTGGCATCGCTAGACATGAATTTTGCTTGAAGATCTGAGTGAGTTAAATTTATGATTGAAAATGAAAATCATTGGTAATATCTCATTTGATTTTTCACTTAGATATAGGATGCATAGATAATCATCATATGTATTTAGTTTTCATTTCTATATAACACATCCATAAAAATACACATGCTTTATTTCAAACATTATATCATTTTTAAGTGTTATAGCAACTGTTGCAACACACTATGTAAAACAATCTAGGTAATCAATGCTTGAAATTTTTTCATATGGGTGTGTGTTATATTAAAATTTATATCATTAAAAACATTTACACCTATTTCGGTCACTTTTGGGAGCCATATTTCATTTATTGGATTTCTGTGACATTTTGGCTTGAAATTTTTACTAAAACACAATCGGGATAGTCCATTTTTGGGAGACCAAATGGAATTATTTTTAAAATATGTTTCATTTCTAAGTATCCCTTTGAATCTAGTTTCCCCCCCAAAAAAAAATTTGATATTGGGCATCAAACGAAATTTTTTTGGTCAAAATACTAACGAGGTGTCAAGCAGGAAGCTTAGGAACAGAGGTGGGACAATCCATTTTTGGATGCCTTATTGGATATATCTTGAATTTTTTTTCATTGGTATATTCCCGTATGAATCTATTTTACAACGCAATTTGAATAACTCAATTTTTATATCGTACACAAAATTTATGACCAAAATATTGATTTCCTATCACAAATTAACATTTTTGAAACTTGGTTTCCTAAACTTTTCTTTGGACTATTTGACCCATGCATTATTATTGGATTCAAAACTTGTTTTTGTTGGATATCCCTAGATGAATATACTTTCTCGTCCAATTGGAATCACATTAATCCATCATTAAATGAAAAAATTATTTCTAAGACTGTGACTGTTGGTCTAGACCGAAATTCAAAATACACCTTGGCCTACATGTTGTTACTAAGAAGTTTTGACATGTCATATCATGGAATTTTTAAAATCCATTTCTAATGGAAATATACCTATAAATTTAATTTCATTTGTATTTGGAATCACTCAAATCGGACAAGGAATGAATAATTTATGATCGAAACACTGCTAGTGATTCTAATTGGCCATCGCTCTCCCACAGGTATAAATTGAATTTTCTACATTTATTTTGGATCTGTTTTATAAGTAATTGCTTGTTATTTTTTTTCATAAGTATTGGATGAAGAGAGAGTGATGACCTCTCTTCTTCCATGATCTCATGTTTTGTTGCAGGAAAGTGCTAGGTTTTTCCAGGTTCTCATAAGATAGAAGGTTAAGATAAGCATGGGAGAATTTTGAAAACTTTTTCTAAATTTGAAAATGGATTGAGCACATAAAAAAATGGTGATATTTAGTTGAAAACCATTAAAATACCAATGTTTCTGAATTCAATTCCCATTGCTACATTCCAAGAATATTTTTATGATGACATTATGCTCATCATCCACATTCACCAACACCATGACATGCCTATACATTCCCTTCTTCGCTCTACAATTCCATTCATTCCATTACCTTCTGCTCCATTTAATCACTTCCATACTTTCCACTCCATTCACTACTCACCCATGAATAAATTATTTCATAGTGCCCTGGGATTTGCATACATCAGTGGTAGATCTCATTGTTGTTAATCATGCAGATTCATCAATGCCTCTTGATTGACAAATATTGCAGGTGACTTGACTCCAGCAAATCCATTCATACCTGTGACAGGTACTAAGGTACTTTAGAATTCACTATCATCAAAGGTGAGTTTCTTAATGTTGTTTAATGATATACATTAATTGATGGTAATCCAATGATTTATTTCCATGCTCGACTTCAACACATACATTCATATGGTAAATAATTGTACCTCGATTTGGTAGCAATTGAAGATGATATGATCTCATGGTTTCAACGGCGACTTGCAACATCATTTGTTCCAATAGATGTGTATTTCTTTTCCAATTTCTTCTAGCAGTTAGCAGTCTTACATGCAGCTAGCACAACATGGTAAAGATCAGATTGAACCTCATTTTGTTTCATCTCTCATATACATCTTTCTGAGCAGCAGATCGGCCTACATTGCTCCAACATCATTCCATCCATTCCAACCGAGGATTCCACAGAGGTAAAAATTGAGGTAAAATAACATAAGTTCTTAATTTATTAAAAATTTAGGAAGATTTCATGAAAAAACACTAGGCATTCCTCTACCTATTATAACCATACCCTCTTTTGTCCATTCATTACCATCCTTTCCCACTCAATCCTAATCCCTCACTTATTTTGAACCAAACCATCATTTTATTCGTCTCCATCCATAGCATCCAAAGCATGAGAAGATGCCTTGCTGCTGCCACACAAGAACCAACAATAGGTAGAAAAGATATGTTGCTATTAGAAGCATTCCATTCAACACATTCAGGAGCCCACAAATTTTTGGAAGAAAAGGAGATGGTTTCCCACAAGAGCCAACAATGAGAATAGACGCTCTGCTGCCATACAAAAACCAACAAAAAAAAGAAATTAAGCAACTGATACACATGCTAAGGAAACTATTGGAAGAAAAACACAGGATGGCCACAAGAACCTACTATAAAACAAGTTATTTCTACCATCCAACAAAGAATATGTTCAGAGAAAAAAAAGTCTTGTTTATAGTATAACATTCTCCCACATTGATAAAGGACAAATAAGCCTTCGAGGTAATATGCTTATCTTTATATAGCAGCAACCCAAGTTGTTATGAGATATGAAATTCCATGATTACCAAGTTCCCATCCACATAAGTTGAGAAGAGAAGATCTATAATATGGTGTGTGGTTTATCAGTCACTTTATACATATGGGATGCTTGGTATACATCTATGTGCAATCATTTTAGAGGTTTTATGGGAAAATAAGTAAAAAATAAAAAATAAAAAGGATGCTTGCAACGTTTTGTGGATATACTCTAGCATAGGGCCAATTCCAGTTAAGTATAGTCAATTTGCAACTCTCTTAATGAAGGATTCAACCTCAAATGTGTATCAGCTTGCCACCAAAGGTTAAAAGGGAAAATATATTTCAAATATGGTCTAGTAGACAATTGGATTATTTGTTTAATACTCGCGGTTAATTAGCAGCTAAACTCTTTTTTTTTAGTATTTCTTTCACATACACTTTCTTCTTTGTGTGAATGGAATAATTCAAGACCATTGCACATGAATATCATTAACTATTTGCTGAGTTCTTGAAAAAAAATTCTACATTGTTGAGTAAGGTTGGAGGTTGCATGTGCTGGAATTCTTGGATCCCATCTTGGGGAAACCATATCTTTGTTGGGATATCTTAGTTACATGGTAAACTTGGAATTTTGATACTATGAGATGATGTACATAATTTGAATAAGATTTGATGCTATCACAAAAAAAAATGATCGATTCTTGCCATATATGCTCACTGTCCAAACAATTATGATCTTTGCTTTTCTGTAGCAACATCTTTGAATTCAAGTCAACATTATCTTATACATTCAAAGTATGAAGAGGAAATAATCTAATGCATGTATTGCTACAAAAAGATTTTTTATGGTACATAAATGGCTGTTATAGTTGTTTGCTTGACTTCCATGCTTGGAGACTAAGTTCACTAATGCCTAGATTAATTATTTGAGAAACATCTTCTCCTCATAACAATTTATTTCAGCTTTCTTTATCAACTGCTTGAGGAGCTCACAAGGAATGAGCCATACTCTCATATGAACCAAGGATTTTGAGGGAAACTTGGGACTATAAGTATAATTGATCAAGCATATTATACTCTAACAAAAAAATATGCATTTTTTTCTCTTCCATCGAGAAATGGAACAGCTGCTACATATGAAAAGGTTTGTGGAAATTAATTTATCATTGTATGCTGCGTACATTGGATTATATCTTCCAAGGAATCAGAGAATGGTAGCACGTTAAGTTTGGAGGAGATGGATACTTTCCAACTAAGCCAACAAATATTACTTTACTTGAGAGCAGGTAAAATATTCAGTTTGGGGGAGGAAAGAAGGGTTGCTACAATCCATGAATTGGAGCATTTCTATGGTAATTTTGAAAACTACAAAAGTGCAGAATTTGATTTGAGCATATCTCACAGACCGTGAACTTGTTTCTCATGATTTTTGGACAAGAAGTGCATAATATTATGATAAAAAACTCTGGTAACTTTCATCCCAATCCAATGCACGGTTTTTTATAAAATGGCCATTATCACCTAAAACCATTTTGCCTATATCTCGAGATCCGTGCATCAGATGGATTCGATTTTTGGTGTGAAGAAGTACCATGGTAAGAGGAATATAATGAACAAGTTTTAGAAAAAAAAATGTTGCATGGTTTTTGAGAAAATTACCATAATCAGATACAACCAATTTGCATTTTTCTTGAAATCCGTGTTGTGGGTATCTTTGATTTTTGGTGTGGAGATGCATTGGACTAGTAAAAATGTGCCAGCAAAATTTCAGCCAAACCCAGTTCGTCATTTGGGAGAAATTGGTCTAATAAGTTCACTGTTATATTAGCTGCAACTCCACTAAATTTTTTGCTAAATTCTCCACTAAATGGCTGAAACTCCGCTAATTTTTTTGCTAAATTCTTTGCTAAATGGATGAAACTCCATTAAATTTTCAGCTAAATTCTCCGTTAAATGGCTAAAACTCCACTAGTTCTTTTGCTAATTGGTGAAACTCTACCAAAATTATTAGAAATCACTTGAGGGCTACTTTTGAAGGAGAAATGCAACAACCACTATTTGAATAAGTTTCAATTATTATTTGGAAAGAAACATCATATTCCATTAACATCATCAGTGGGAAAGTAGAGTGTTTTTGGTCACTATGCATGGTAAAATGAAAACAACAATTGCATGAGTCTTTCTAGTTTGGATGCTACACAGGTATAGGGTTGCATGCGGACATGCAACAATTTCAGTTTGGGGAAGATGTCGGGTCACACATTTGTCCCTATTTTCATCACCTATCGACATCTATTTCATCCATCTTCTTCCTATTATTACCCATTTATCATTCCATTGTCCATCTATTTGTTGTAACTTCCTATAAAATACCATATTACTCCCATTGATGCTTTAGTGGTTAATAATGATTGTTTTCCTTTATTTTTGATGAATTGGAGACTATTATGCATAATTTTACTAAGATGGTTTGTGGAGTGATTTTTCGTATTAGCAGCAGTAGCACTCATGGTTCAAGTCTCTAGAGTTAGCATGCTAGAACATGTCCACATGGAAACTCACAACATGGTTTCATTCCTAATATTGATTATGTGGATTTGTGATATTGAATCCATACACATGTCTAACATGGCGGCCTCCAGCTCATGATCAAACAACCTCAACAAAAAACACATGCTAGATAAGAACACATTGATTTGTGTTTCAATTTGCAAGAATATGAAGAAGAATCTCAAAAATACGGGACATGGGTTTGTGTGTAACGACATCAATTACTTGAATCATGAAAAAATATCCCAAAACAACCACGGTTTGAGAGACACGAGTGGTTCTTCGAGAGGCTATTTTCCTAGATTTGTAGTTACGACCGATTTTCAAATTAGCAAATTTGTTAAAACAGATTCCAAGTTGGGAATTCGGTTCCTGATCCTCATGAATGATTTTTATGTATAAATATGTAATCAATCTCATGGAGGAAGGGGGAAGAGGTGAGAAAGCAATGTTATGCCATAGAATTTGATTCAGACTCTGTTGTAATAATTTCATTTTGATAATACATCCTGGCAGTTTCTTAATTATGGAGTTGTAGACTTTCATTGTGGAGATCTAGCTCTACTCAGTGGAGGAAGGGCCCTCTTCCCTGAGCAGATCTTGGTAGTGTTTATTGTAAGTGTGTGAATTTGTTTATCATTTAGTTCTTGCTTTCATTCATTTGTTATATTTATCATTGTTGTTATTCAAGTTCATTTCTTTTGATAGATCGTTGGCCAACATAGAGTTTCTTTCAGATTTAAGTAATTAGATCTTGCTTCGTAAGAGTTGATTTTGTTTTTAGATTTACAGTAATGTTTTATGAGAAGGTTTTAGGTTTGATTTATTTTCAAGATGGTGTGATCTAGTTTACAAAGAATTTTGATTTCATACCAATAGGTCAACAATGTCAGGTAGAACTTGTGGTTGCATAGATATTGCATGATACCTTTGAAATAAAAGACTTCCTCGGGTTGATGATTTATGTTTTGGAAATTTTAGTTGTTTATTTCATTAGACAATTAATTTTCCCAACAAATTCCACATGTGAGGGGGGTTTGGGGACTAGGATTTGGGGGCCTCCGTAACAACACTCTTTGTTATTTAAGCCTATGTTGGCGCTGTCAAAACTAATTCATTAATTAGTTGGCCTTCCTTGGTGCTTGGGTTGATTTTCACTTCTTGAATGTGCTCCTTTGGTGGTTTTGTAACTTGTTTTTTGGAGGTTACACTTGGTGTAGTAACCCCACTTGTACAAGTGCACCCTCATTGGATATTTTTATCATTGACACCTCAAGAGTTGTGTGACTCTTTGTGTATTCCCTCTTTTACTATTTTGGGAAGGATTCCTTTGCTTGTGTAACTTCCTCTTCATCTATTTGAGTTCCTCCTTCATGATTGAGTGGTCCAAACTAATTCAAGCTAGTCTTGGTGGGAATTTGAATGGGTCTTCTAATAACTCCTAGTAACTAGTGTGGTTACTCACTAGTTAACCTAGGTCAGCCCTTAACAAGTGGATTTGAATTGCTCTAAGGGGGATTCAAATCAGCTATCTCTGGTTCTTATTGGATGATTATGCCTCCTCTCTTGGAGAATTTGATTTCATGTGGATGGATTCAATTTACTAAAGAAGGATTGAAGGTGTTGTAATGAGGTATGAAGACTGATCTATGCTAGATTGTAGTATGGAAAGATTGAACACCAAAGTACCTCAAGAACTGTTACTTGTCTCTTCTTTTCTCTTGCACATGAAGCCTGATGATGGATGGTGATATCTCGAGGGACCGTAGTGAAGGGAATCCCATTGCAAAAGGTAGCAAAGATGTTTAGAAAGTAAGTGGTGAGGGAAGATGCTATGCTTTATCAGGTTGGGTGACTTGAGTTTCCTATGATGAAAATGTATCAATATTTCTCAAGATGTATGGCCTGATTTTCCTGTGAGGGAAATGCATCGAAATTTCTCCTATTGAACCTAGGAGGGAACAACCATATGGAATGGTTTGAACTTTTTTGAGAATTCTTAAGTCATGAGACCTACACCATTACGTTCATAGTGACATTTTCAGTAAGTTACACCTTTTGTTTCACTAAAAAATATTTATGAATGACTAAGATATAACTGTTTTACTATGGCAAGATCCTCAACAGGGATGATTTTAGGGGCGAATTATAGCCCAATGGCAAATTTTAAGGGTTACCGAAAAAAAGGTAGGCGAATTTTTATATTAAAATGTTATTATTTTATTTAATATATTCGCCCATTATTTATTTTGTATATAGCTATGCCAAGGTAAATCGCATTCATCCTGATTTAGGGAAAATCTAGAAAAATAATATTAGCCCACGAAATTATTTATTTTTGCCCACATTCGCCTGAATTTTTCCGTCTGCCAGGAAATATTTTCCCAAATTCACCCAATTTTTTCCGATTGGGGGGAGAAATGAAGATTGTTCGCTAGATTTATGGATAATAGTTTGAAAAATTGGTATTTTGCCCAGGATTTGTGGATAATACGATTAAAAATTTTATATTTTGCCGGGATTTATGAATATTTCTGTAAAGTGTTATTACTTCCACCTCGATTGGGGTAAATTGGACATAGTTCATCCTGGATTTGGATTTGTGGACAATTATTTGAGTAAAATGTGGAGATTTAATCAATTCTGGAAGTTTTTTCACTGGATTTGGTCCATAAATTTAGTCAAGTCAGGAAGTTTTTTACCTATATAATGGTGCAAGAGTCAGGACTCAGGCTCAACATCAAGCTTGATTTCTATTGCAAATCGGTCTTTACAGTGGCTGTCAGGCTGAGTGGATTCGTGGGAAGCAATTTCAGAAAGTTTCTTCTATCTACACTGTGCATGATTTTTACAGGTTAGTTTCTTGAATCTTCTTTTATTTGCAGGCTTTTTACAGGTTAGTTGCTGTGAGCACTCAACCTTGTTGCTAGACCACAGCTTGATGGGATTTTCCAAATTGGAATCTGGATATTATTCTTTGGCACTCTGTTGGTTTTAACTTTTATTCTGGGTGTAAGTTATAGTAATCAAGAGCCATGGAGCTCATTAGCAATTAGTTTCCAAGGAACATGGTACAGATTCATATATTTCTTCGCTTTTCCTTCTATTTTTCTTTTCAAGTATATTCACTTTTCAATCCCACGATTTACTCAAAGGAACAACTGGAAAAAAATCTTCTGGTTTTCCACCTCGGGAGTCGGTGAGTTCTCTTCTGTTGAGCAATAGCGAATGGCCTGGTTTCTCCTTTTAGATTATTATAGCTTTAGTTTTCTTGACGCTGGAAAATCCTGCCAATCTTATAAGTGGAAAATCAAGCAAATCTCTATCTTTTTTATGGACCTTTATATGTTTGCGATGTGTGACCTGTTTAGTGTGAAAGTTGTACGGTGATGGGGCTTGGTCAGTCAGATGGGGCACAGCGGGCGTATCCACTCACCAACTTGCGAGAGATGCGCAAGCTGGCAAATCACACTGTGGGATTGCTTGGAGCAGGCCTCCTCACAAGCTTGCTGCAATGGCTTGCAACTATTGCCGCCATGTGAGTACTACTACTTTTTTCATTTTTGTGTTTCCTTTTCTGGTAAGTGGCCCTTTGTTAAGTAAGTGGCTTCTTCCTCTCTTGGGTTTGAATGCCAAGATCTAGCAGTATAGGTGTCTCTTTTGTCAAATCCACTCAGTACTTGTATTTAACTGAGGGGTATACTTGCACTAGACCTTACTTGTGAAGACACTTTGTATCCATACACTTTCAAAGTTCTTGGGACTTTTATTAGGTCTAGGTCTAGCCAAATACATTGATCAATTTTGTAGGTTACAGTAACAGGGTAACATGTCCAGGGTCTGAGCACTGAAATCACTTTGATTTAACTACTGGATCCAACCTGCTTGATGTAACTCTACTTGTGTGCCTAGCATTTTGTCTTTTCAGTGCAGTGTACATCAGTGTGGCTACTATTGCAATATTCATTGGGAATATCTGGAGATCGGATATATTTACATCTCTTAGGCGTTAGATCATTCCCGCTTATCCTGAAAATGATACTGCATTTTTCCAATTCTGAAGACCTTGGTTTCAAAGCTGCATGTAGGGATGAGAGTTGTCTATATTATCAGTCTAAATAGCTTGGGTATCATGTCGTTAACTCTATACCCCCTGTTTGTTAGTTTTCTCATCTGATGATTCCTGTGTATTGAAATGCAATGCGGATATCGACTACCATATCACAGTATTTGTGATGTTGGTTTCCTTTAATTGTAAGATTCTGAAATAGAAAATGAAGATAATGGGTCAGTTTAATTAATTAAATATTGATCGCATAGGATAGAGTCTATTTAGGGTAGGATTTATTTCTCACTATTCAAATGATATGTCCATTTATGAAAATTATGGAGGTAAATCTACAGAATCTGTATACCAACTTTTTGTCATTTTCTGCTTGATCTGCACATACATCATTCCCCATTGATGTCACAATCCTAAACATACTTCAATTATAGGCACCATTTAGATCAAATAGCTACATTTTTTTTCTCTTTGTCACAAAGCTCATCCATCCATTTAACTTCGATGGCAGTTTCTTATAAAGAAAGATTTAGACTTCAAACCTCCCATGGGGTCCAAAAGATGTAATCATGCCTTCTTCGAGTGACTTATCTTTGCTAATTTGTATTGCCTATTATGCCCTGTACCACATTCACACCACGTTAGACACCCCAATCATCTCATTTGTGTCAATAAGCGGACACTTATGTGTCCGAGTTGAGTCTTAAGTTTGACTCTATGGTTTTGAGAAAGCCAAGTTGAGACAGCTCTTACCAGTCTAATTTTGTCTAAATTCATATTTTCAATTTCAATTTGCATGTCAAATGTGAGGCAGATTGATATGGTGAATCATGAGTCAGACTTAGTTGTCTGTCTCTGAAAGACACTGAAAAACATCAAGCACTCATTTTACTTGTTTTTCGGATCTGATTTCACAATAGACAACCAATAGAACTGTCACCTGTTCAGAATCTCTGACATTTTGTAGTTTGAAGTATCATCTACTATTGAAAATTTACATCATATGGAAATTATGAGCTTTCAGATTAATCAAAAGTATATTTTAAACTGATATTTAATGTATTTTGATATTATTTTAATTTCCAAAGTCATCTTGAGAGTTTGAGTTGACTCTTACTCTTCAAGCTTGCAGAAATTAGAATCATTCTCCAAGTCAATTCTAGTAACTTTGAGTATTTGTCTTCCATCAAATGTTTTTCTTGCCAGGGGCATCATATGCCCTTTAAGAAATATGGTCTTGAAGGAGATTTGCAATCACATTGACTAATGGCTTATTAGCTATGTCAATCCAAGTTCCAACCATCTTAACAAATAAAGACTAGTAGTATTCCATTTGAAGCAAACCAATTCCACAAATATTTCAATAATTTGCTCCTCTTTTCTTAAGATGGTGTTTGATGTGGGCTTTCTCAGACAAGGGCTCTTGTTGGCCTTGGGAGCTTCATTGCTTGCGCAGAACATTATCATGCCAATATGTTGAATGAACAACATTAAATGCAATGATGTATAAGCAAATATGTAACATGCAAGGCAACCATGAAACATCTTCTCTACTTTCAATATCAAGTAGCTTGTCCAATGGCTCTGTGTTTAAAATCTTAAGACTCTTCAAAAATTAGAAATCCATTCAACATTCTCCAAATCCAAGGTAATAAAGGAGATGGAGGACTTTTTGTCATTGATCAACATACCAAATTCCCCTAAGAAAAGATCCAGAGTAAATTTGAGTGTTTCAATATCCCTTCTTGAACCATTAATGAATAGGAGAATGTCATCAATGAAGAGTAAATGAGAATACATGAATTCCCATCCATTCTAATTCCTTATTACAAACCCTTCCCCCGTCTGAAGAAACCTAAAGCTTATACATTTATCTTAACAATGAAAGAAACTAATTGTACAAAAGAAAGGACCCAATTGAAAAATTGTAGCTAGAAGCCAACCTGTAGAAGAATAATCCTTAAATATAAACAATTAACATGATCGTTAAGCCCTGGAAAGATCCACCTTAATGATAGTTGATGGAATATTTTTTGTTTTAGCAGTGTGTAGAACCTCTTGTGCAATACCTATGGCTTTGTGTACATGTCTTCCCTTCAGAAAGGCTAACTGTTCTTGTGAGATAGAACTTGATAAAATATTCTTCAATCTACTAGCAATGAATTTAGCTATAATTTTTCTAGTACAATTACAAATGGATATGGGTCTATAATCCTCCCGCTCGTTCACCTGATCAACTTTTGAAATAAGTGAAAGGAAAGTAGAATTGAAATTTGCAAGGATTCTCCTGTTGATTCTATATTCTTCAATGATTGCTGAAAGATCAGATTCAAAAATATCTAGGATGTCGATGAAAAATTCCACCATCCAACCATTAGGGTCGGGGCTTTTTTCCTTCTCTGGAGCATGGATAGGCTCCCTTAGCTCCTTTAAAGAGACCTATTCCATTAAATCTTGATTTTTTCTCTTGATTTACCAAAGAAGGTTAGGAATATGTTAACCTGACCATCTAAGTAGCATATTCCCTTTCATCCTCTTTGAATGTGTTGTTCAAATGATTAGCCCTAGATCTAACTAAATTCATGAATCACATCACCTCTCTACCATCTTCTTCCTCCAATTTACATACTGAATTTATATTTTTCCTATGCTTATCATAATTATGAAATATTTAGTGTTATGATCCCCTTTTTTAATTGAGATAGCCCTGCTTTTTATGTGCTAAGTGTATTCATTTTGATCTAAAATTTTAGTTCTTCTTAACTCCAGTTCAACAAAATCTCTCCTTTAATCCAAGGTAAGTAACCCTTCCTTATGAATATCATGAAAAACATCCAAAAGTTGTTCAATTCAAGTCCATATCATGTCTCTTTCTTCTTTTGGTGGCCCATGAAATAGATCTAATCTCTATGATTTTGAGGTTGTTTAAAAATTGGATGCCAGTAGATTCATGGTTGTTATCCTCAAATGGAATTCATAACCTTTTAACCATATTCTTGCATTCCTTATCTTCCATCCAACATGAATTAAACTTGAAAGAGACATGTGGTTTTCCATTATCCATCACTGCCTCTAGGAAGATGGGAAAATGATCAGAATCCCCACCCTCCCCAACCCATTGTCTTAAGTTGGTTGTAGATTGCATAGCTCCT
>LPNX011181449.1:6334-33375 GCA_001517045.1 Pseudotsuga menziesii | reverse complement strand
TGATTTTGGGAGGTATTTTCCAATATTTTTTGAAAATAGGGGTATTGTTTCATATGCCATGAATGAACGTGCTATGGAATGGTTTCACTAAGTGAAGACCCTGTGTTCACTAGCAAGTTGTAGAAGCTCATTAGAGGTTGGAGCTTATGATCAAGCAATTACTGCAACAAGTTCATTGGAATTGAAGATAAGACCAAGAGAATCTGACTACTGTCTCACAACCTCAACACAATTGCTGAAGGTTTTGAACTGTATATGGATCCTGGAGGAGCAGCATTCATCAAGTATGTCCTTGGTAACAGCATTGCAGGTAGAATTAGACCATACTCGAGCATGGGTCCAAGAATTGATGCAGGAACAGAAAGCTGATCGTCACCAAATTTATAATTTGATGAAAATATTTGGATATGAGAAAATAATTTGGAAAAGAAAAGAGCAAGAGAAAATAAAAGAAGATGTTCAATCTATCAGAGATGAACTTGAAGATAAAAGGAAGTTGCAGAGGAGATCAAAGAGTCTGCACAGAAAGTTGGTGAGAGACATGGCTAATGTAAAAAACGTTTTGCAAAGGCATTGCAAGACTTAAAGAGGAAAAGGCAGACACAAAACCTGCGTGATGAGTTGGAGCAGAATATCCAATATTTAACTCAACAGAATCAATAACTATCAAAGAGAGTTGAAGAACAAAAGCCAGTAGTAAAAGTAGCCCTTGAAATAAAAAATAAAATGCATAATTATGCTCTGTTTTTTCCTTTTTTGGTCATTGAAATTGAGCGCGGATTACGAGCTGATGGAGATGAATTTAAAAAAAAAAAAGAGGTTTTTGTTCATAACAAACTAATTCAAAAAAACCTCTCTCAGGTTTGCAACATCTGTCAATATTTGAAATATTTGATTTAATCTTTATGACCAATTTTTCAGGGTTTAAAAAACATTTAATATTTTCCTGTTTTAGTCTTAATCTTGCGGGGCATATTTCGATGGATTAGAGAAACATTTTAAAAAACCAAGAGAGTTTTTTTTCCATCACGGAATCATTTAAAAAAACCTCTCTCATTGTTTTCACATGTGTCCCAGATCGAGAGATATAGAGGCTTCTTTGAGACCCATTTTTCAGAAATTCACCAAATTTCCGAGGAATCCGATTTTGCTATTTTTAGTCAATTAGTTGAAAGTTGGTTAATGTAACTGCTAAGTAGTTTTGAATTCAACCTAAAGAAGTGAATATGGAACTAATTCATATGATGTATTTGTAATTATATAAGGGGGAGAGGCATATAGTGGAAGGGTTCGAATTTTCAGAGGCTTTCAGCTACTGTATACAAAACTAAGTTCAAAAACTCTTATGTATTTTGGATTGATTATGATATATATGCAAACTATAACCATATGTTATCCTATCTAGTGGTTTCATTTCTGATTCGTGTGATCACTCAGTTAACAAATTAATTTCTTGTTTAAGGTTATTTCTCTTGGAGTGCTTGTGAACTGTGGATGAAATTCAGTATTGTGTTTATGTTATTCTGGTTTATGTTTCATATATTATACATCTTAGTATTTCATTGTTGCATGATTTAATTTTTTCCTTAGCCTTATGAGTTTTTACCCTGTTGTTAACAAATTGCAAAACCAAAACCCTAAAAACTTGTTTTACTTAGTTTTATTTTGTGAGATTGTGTTGGCTTGTTCTTTAGTAGTCTGAGAACAATTTTTGGCACTAACAATAAGCATTGCTGATATACTTGAGTGAGTTCTAGAGTTAAACTGTGGTTTGGTAGATCATTTGAGACATGGAATCTACATAGAATTCTTTTTGTTGGACAACTTAACTTATTTTTGTAATCTTATTTTGTGTGTGAATGATTCATGTTTGATGTTTATGATTTTAATTATTGGTAAATTGAATAATTAATTAGCAAAACAATGTAATTAATTAATTACTTTTAGAATTTGGCATTAGGAATTAATTGTTTTAATTTTTTTAGCAATTCAAATATATGGGTGAATTGTTTAATGAATTAGTATAAGATTGTAGTGAATAAATTTCTTATATGTTCCCATGAGAATAAAAATAAAAATGTTTTTGCATGCCTAAATTCAACATAAATTTGCATGAAATTTTTTTGGTAGCTAGATCTGATAATTATGGTAAAATATAAGAAAAAAATGAGTTTGACATGTGCTTTGTTGAGATGTCCAGGGACAAAATCTGGATATGTTACAAAATTGTATTAGTCATGTTTTAGTGATGAGTCTTTTGGGTAGATTAATAAGTGATGGTGCCACCTAATGAGGGTCTCTTTTGATGCATCTGGTGAAATAGAAAAGTGAAAAAAAACAAGCATCCTTGAACTTACATGAATATGTTGAGATAATTACACAATGAATCCTACTTTGAGTATATAAGATGAAATGCGTGAAATTAATTACATTTCCAAATATATATATTTTATAAAATTTTCATAACTATCTCAAGTTTGACATTTTCTAACATGAACTTTTTAATTTTTTGGCAAATAATAAGGTATATGTGTTTGTGGGTGCAACCTTTGAGTGTCTAAATCATGGATTCAACCTACAAAAAATGATATACATATAGAGAACAAATAGTACTACTGCTACACTATTTTTTCAAAATAAATTTAATAATTTATTTATTTATTTTAATATCTAAGTGATCAAACTTTGAAAACAATACGCCAAGTGTGGGTGAAACTTTTGAAGGTCTTACTGCAATGATCATGATCTGATTTTTTTTATAGCATGTAGAGGTTAGTGTCTGTTAGTGGGACATACATTTTTTTAAATGCTTGAGAAATAAAAAGGTTATGGAACAAACACTAACAATGTGTTTTTTGAGTTAATGAGTAATGGCACAAGAAAAATAGGAAGAAATAATGATTTTTTTAATAATACATTTTGGAATCTACACAAAAATACTATATGGGTCTAAAATTTCATTAAAAAAGATTATGTATAACAACCTATAACGAGGGGTAAAAGACAACCATATTGTCAAAAATCATGAGATGACTAATTAGCTATGGCTTACCATATTCCATATGACAAGTTTTGTTAACTCAAACGTAAGTCCGAAGTAGACACATAGGAAGAGTGATGACACCTGAACAGGTAAAAAGGCTCAATCTTAGTGCTAGGAAACCCAAATGTTTTTATTTTAATTTTCCAATTTTCCTTTCCCATCTATTTCAGTGCTATGAAAACCAAAATGTGTGCACGTTTTAGCTCTACCAAACACATACATGTACATGTTTAGTAGAGATAAAATGTGTGTGCTTTTGGGAAAAAAACAAATTTACCTTAAGGGTAAGGGGGAGCAGGGGTTGGTGGTGAGAAAGAAATAGAGATCAAGGTTGGGGTGATAGGGGTTTAGGGAGGATTAGGGTAGATGGAGGGAAGAGGGTGTATAGGGCACGGGGGCGTTGCTGAAGGAATAATATGATATCACGTTCATTCATATTGGGGGCTTAAAAATGACCAAAAACTCATTAATTACACTGGGCATATATTTAGGGTTAAAAGGTTTTTTTATTTTAATAAACAATATGCAATATATTAGGGATTTTTTTTAATCCCGACTAGGCCAGAAATGGGGTGAGATTGGTTCCAAGAGTTCGCCATCGATTGATTGGGGGTGAGATTGGTTCCAGGAGTTCGCCATCGATCATTTGGTATGATTTAAATATTTGGATATTTTTAGGGGTTCCAAGAGTTCTCCATCGATTGAACTTCTAGGGTGCACGCTAGCAGAATGAAAGTAAACATTTACAGTATGAGGCACATTTTTCCATCGTGATCCAAGCTATTTCGCTGCTCAACTAGAACTGATGACAGAAGTGTTTCACTATCGATTGGGTATTCCCTTTGCCCTGCAAGGGGCTCAACAGGACTAGAAACCAAACAAGTAGCAAGAAGCTTAAGTCAAGGTATAACCCACGGTTTCTGCAGATTTAGTTTCGCTTATTCAAGTTTGAGAGTCCATTGCATACCTTTCAATTTGAGAGCACCTCGAGAGCCATAACCCTGCACCGACCACACTGCCCGACACTTCATTTTCCAGGGATAGAATAGTACACTCCACCAGGAACCATATTTGGGTAGATAGATGTGTGTATCTAAGTGGAATCCCAAGGTTTCATTTGAACCGGGTGTAGGCGGGCCCATTAAGGTAAATAGGTTTCTGTTATTCTGTATTTTTTTTCTTATGTTTTGGATCTGACGGTTTATTGTAGGTTTGGTTTGTTTTGGTAGTTGCAGTGGATTGATGCAACAATGCTGTAATGTAGGTGTTGTTTGACCATTGTGGTGAGTAATGGATTAGTATATTAGTGGTAGGTTTCTCAAAGAATCACGCAATTTTCAGATTTGTGCTTATCATGAATTAAGCATGGGAGTGGTAATTATACTCTTTATTTTCCTACCCCATGTGTCTTCTTCCAGTTTTTCTGTCTATGTACTTTCCTCTTAATATCATGTTTCTTGGAAAAAGTCTCATAATGGATTTGATTAGATGTATCTTTTTGCATTTTCAACATTTCAGGATGACTCATTAGTTCCTTCTTGGATTTTAGATTTTTTTTGTAAACTGTACTTTCTCTACAAAATCATTTAAGCTTTCATCAATACATTATCTAGGTTTCTCATCATCAATACATGATCTGGATTTCCCATCATCAATATGAGAAATTGAAGTTGAGCGATGGTGACCTGGTGGAGCTATCCAGCGATGAAGAGGGGTTCAGAGGGGCCTGGTTATGTGCATGACTTGTAAAAAATAAGGGGGAAGGGTACTTGGTGGAGTACAGAGACCTTGTGAATTATAATAATGAGACAAAACAACTGAGGAAGAGAGTAGATAAGCTTCACATAAGGCCAAGCCCTTCAGAGCAGAGTAAATATTAGTTTATTATGTATGAGGAAGTTGATGTTGATGAGAATTATGGGTGTGGTCATGAAGGTCCTTAACTATCACTTAACTATCACGAGTATATAATATACTTCTTGCAGACAAAAGAAGAGACGATATTTAATCATGCCAAACTGTTCCCCCATCTCGAATTCATAGATAACAAATGGGTTGAAGCTTCCAAGGTATGCACATTACTTCTCTTCTTTTACCTCAATGGAATTGATAGTGTTTTTTAATGAATGATAGTATTTTTTCCCTTAGCTTAGTCCTCAAATTGATAAAGTGCTTTTAAGTTCGTTGTTTTCCCATTGTTTTCTGATTTTTCTGTAATGTTTATTTCTTATTTCTTCCACTCTCTAGGATACCCTATTCATGTCCAAAGTTTTTTTTTTTTAACACATTAGGTCCAAGTATCTTGTTATAGGCTAGCATACTTTTAGGTTTGTTCGTGCACTTCTAAGTGGATTTTACTATGTTGGGACCTCTGTCAATCAGGACACTGATGTTCAGATGTTTTATATAACATATGTTATTGGTAATCTAGCAAGTGTTATAGATAGGATATTGTTCCTGAGTTGTGAATATTTTTCACCTCGGGGCCTTCTAAGAAATCTTGACTTGTCTTTGTGTCTTTGCATTTCACATTTAAAAATGATATTTCTGTAGATTTGTGTAGACCCTCGCCTACAGGAGGCTTTTTGTTTTAATCCATGTACAGAAGGATCTCGCACTTGTTGAATTGAATAATACTCTCCAAGTCTAGGTATCTAACATCTGTTTCCCCAAAAAAATTGATTGATCTATAACCTCTTCTACCTACAACAAAATATTTAACCCGACAACAATAGTTAGGTTCTGTACTTTCCTTAATTTCTAACTCTTGTATTGTTGGTTCCATATAATAGTTAGAATGCCAAAGATTTGGTATAAGAGCTTCAATATATGTAGAATGCATATAAGTTATGGCAGCTTCCCCATTTCTATCTCTAGATATTGATGGGTTAGATGTTGATGTAAATTTATCAATGGATTTTGATGGAAGAGGACTATTATGAATATCTTATGATTATTAGTATCAACACTTGGCCATGTATCGGTAGTGCCTATGAAACATAGGAAAACAACGAGTCAAAAACATCAGAAACCAAGGGGAAGAATTATGAATACGATAAATACATCATTTTACTAATCCCTACATATTAGAAAAATTGAAATCAACAAATGATCAAGCATATTAGGTATACACACTTTGAGGTTCTTGTGCAAAGGAATTTTCAAGACTAGGCTGTTAAGTGATAGTGTCCACTTCTAGTGTGGAACATCGTTCCTGCAATTTCTTCACAAACAGTTCTCTTATCTCTATATTTGTACAAATTTAAAGCACACACACAAACTAAATCTTGAAACACCTACTACTTTAACTTCAATGACTCAGGTACATTTTTTAATAGATTTTCATAATCTTCTATTTAGCATCTCAACAATAAGCTAATGCACATGAACCATAACTTATCACATCAAGCAATTCACACTTTACCTTCCTGCAATTAACTATTATGTAAATTGGACTGTATAAGCTTTATTTTTTACAAAATATTCACTCATTAGAATTAGAGAAAAATATAAACTTAGAAACACTTCTACATACAGAGTCACCTGATAGTGATTGAACCATAAACATTTACTCCTTGATAGAAAGACATCATAAAATTCAAAATTGCATAAGTTTGGTGTACAATTATGGGTGGAAGTGCACAGAGGGCCATATGGATATGTTCTTGGTATTCAAATTAATGTAGGGAACATGCGCCATATCTAAAATTCATACCATACCCAAAAACCCTAATCAACTAAGCAACATATATTCTGAGAGAAGAGCATCCAAAAATTCCAAAGTTCAGATTAGTTTATTATTTTTCTGAGATACACTTATGTGTTGTGCAAAATTGTCCATTCCTAATGTGTTTCTTTATATATCTCCAGGAACCAATTTAGAGGTTTGGATTGTAAAATCCTCGCATCTAATGCTTTTCTATTGGCATAGGTATATATTCCTTTTTCATGTCTTCATTATGGATACAATTGGAAATTTATTTGAAAATGTTGGCCATAATTTTTTCAATATAATATAGTTTATTTGTAGTTTTGTCTATACTACATTCTACTTCCCTCTCTTTCAGTATAGTTTTTTATCGAATACTTTAGATGTGCATTTTTAGGAGGTGACACTCATGGCTTTTCCACACCCAGGGTATTTTTTTTTGGTTTGATATCTACATGACTTGTCTACATTGTGGTAATAGACAATAATAAAATATGTTCTCTAGCCATACATTTATTGTTTTTGCTACATAGTGAAGGAGCACTGACCGGGCATCTTGAATGATTGGTTCTTATAGGCATGCCAATGGAAATCATTTGAATACTTCCATAGACACGTTGTGGAACATCACTAATTGCTAAATGATGTTTTTCTTACTTTCCTAAGACCAGTAAATAGTAAGGAATATAGTCTACTCCATTTTCAGTGTGTTTTGGTTTCTGTAATAAGCAATGCTAAAAGGTCTCCAATCAAAATCATTTTAGAAGATACAACTAGAATTCATTTATCTCAATATACAAAGAGGATATACAGTTGGGAAAATGAAAATTCCTAATTTTTTTTAAAAGAAAGTGAGCACAGTTTTCCAGTTAGCCATTGGAAATAATGATTACAACTAATGGAGAATATATAAGGATATTGAACTGAGGCCTTGATCCTATAGTACAAGAACACCACTGATCATGTATGATAAATCCGAACATAGGTTGCGATATTTTTTAGGCTTGTGGGATTCTGCATCATCTAGATGTCTTTTGCTTGGCCTGGGATTATGGTCTATGATTACATGCAATGTTAATTATGCAATTGACAATTGTAAAGAAGGAAATGGTGATCCAAACTTATAGTTAGCTATCTTAATCCATAGTCAGTACAAGAACAACATTGATCATGTATGATAAATCCAAACACAGCTTGGGATATTTTTGAGGCTTGTGGGATTCTACAACATTTGGATGTCTTTTTCCTGCCCTGGGATTATGGTTTGTGATTACATACAATGTTAATTATGCAATTGACAATTGTAAAGAAGGAAATGGTGATCCAAACTTATAGTTAGCTATATTAATCCATAGTCAGATCAAATGTTATCTCTACCCTGATCCTGTTCCAATCTAATAAGGATAAAGTTGATTAATATAAAATCCCATGTTCAATCTAATCTCAAAGATGGCCACCTCAAAAAAAAAAAGTGTTTGTGATTACAGTTAATGGAAAACTAGAAACAGTTTATTGTAGTAATGTTGATTACAACTAATGGATAGATGCCAAATACATATTAAACTAAGAAATACCAAATAGGGTATCAGTACAATCAAACAACTCAACAAAAATTGTCAATAAGAAATTATGCTTCATTCCTTTGACCAATTATACCAAACACACAGTATGCAATGTCAACACACCCTTAAGCATATATAAACACTTGAAAGATTACATACTTCGTGCTCTTTTCCTAATACTTACCATAAGATGGGTGTTATTGTTTGGCACTAGCTTTCAGAAGAATTTTAAAGAGATCTGCATGTGTCTTGGGTGTCTTCTCTGTGCTGTTGGTTCTCCTTAGGCTATGCCATCGGTACTATGCATGCTAGGGATTCAGATCTTTTGTGTTTGTGTTGGGTTTCGTATGCTAGGGATTTCTCTACTTTCCAAACCCTTTCTGCATATGCTAGGGCTTCCTTTGCCTCAAGATACAAATCTGAATGGATAGAGAATGGCTACAATACGACTAGGGCTTTCGTCAGGTTATGTGGAAATCCTTCTATGTGAACTTAACAGATACAAATAGACTTAAGTCTCACAAAAGAGTATTGAAATAATGTAACTTTGAAGGACATTCTACTTGTACTTTACTTTATTATTATTATTCCTCCTTTGGGAGATGTCATTAATGTAAAAGGTCATTTAAAGTAAAAGTCACACCAGTTTCCACTGGCTCCACTAAAGAAGTTGCAGCCTCTGCAACACATGCAGACATAGATTCTTGAGCCTCGTGACGTCGTTTAGAGGGAGGCAAGGAAACTTCATCACTTAGTAGGCTACTTCATAAACGATATTTATAAGCCTTTGGTGGAAAACACATAGGCCTTTCCATAAAAATTGAAGACATCCACCCATGTGGAAAATCACCTTCAGTTTCAAGACTATTAGAACTTAAGATATTATTAGTTCTCAAATGGCATTCATTTAGCACACAAGCATTATCTGATGCCATATTTTCTCCATTATTGTCATTGGCACTTGCTATACCTCCTTTATTCGAGCCTTCTACATTTTTCTTGGTTTCATCTTCATCTTCAATTCTTGCCCTTTTTACCAAATGCAAATGTTCATCAAAGTTAAGTTTCCTTGCCTTGATCTGTGTCGTTTTCTTTTGATGATCTACTCTAGATAATATTTCAGAACATTTTCTTCTTACATGAAAATATTTATCTTTATTTGATTATTTGTGCAAAGATGGGATTGGGTTTATAAAGGCCCATATCCTCACAAAGAGTGGCAGTGGCCAGAATATAGGTTAGAGTGGGTTTATGATAGCCAACTCAAATACAAACTGTAGTGATAGTGGATGAACTACAAGAGATACTTCCATGGATATCAAACTCAAGTAGGTGGTCAACCATAGCCAAAATAAAGAAATGAGATGTTTTATGGATATCTCAACATAGGGTCGGTCCTATGTACAACATCCTCCCTGAATATAAGCAGAAGGTCAACAATAGAAAGGAACATATCACATGTGATATCACAACTTCCCCCTTTAATGTTTATTGCGGGCCATTTGAAGATAGAATTTCCCTAAAACACCTTAGAGTCTGTTACCCCCTAATATGTAGGAGTGACTTGATGTTCATATTTTCACATTGTCTGTGTATGAATTTTAGTGTTCAGACTTTGTTGTTTTGAGTCTTGAGAGGTGTTAACAGTTTTCATTTTTCTAGTTGTTAGGGTTTAGTTTCTGAGTGCATATGTGTGTACCATGTGCTGAAAATTTAACACAAGCATTGAAGAAGGTTTCTAAAAGTTGCACATAGAACCTACAATGAAACTATTGTAGTAATCCTTCAAATCGAAGCCCTAATGATAATGCAGACATAAAACCCCTTGACATTAAAAGTTGTAGGTCACACATGGTTGAAAACTACAGGAACACCATCTTGTCCCTGGTACAAATACCCCCACATTGGCATTTGTTGGTTGCTATGGGCAGACCCGGGTTTACTATAATTAACCAACAACACCCCTAGCTCACTGGCCCTTTCGGCGACAGACCGTGGAGCGGCCTGAAGTATCACCCGAAGTGACTCTAATGGGTTGGCCAAAGACTCAAGTGTCTTAGACCAAGTTCTGTCGCATCCTATGGGTCACGCGGCTCTTCTTAGCTCGCGAAGTCTCTCGCTGTGACGCGCAATTCCCTCTTACTGTGCTGATTCTACTCCTTATCGCATCGCCGTGTCCCAACCAACACGTAACTCTTCCCTGCGCTAAGTCCTCAACCCGCAGTACCGCGCACCATAGCTCCTCTGCCGGTGCAATATCGCCTCTCTGCGATATCCTACTGCTGCGACTCAACACAATCATCGTTACGTGTGTCTGACTTACACAACTCAACATACAAGTTCTATTGAGTATTGAGACTCTTAGATATCTGGGGGAATTATCAGCAAGTTCTCATATCGAATACCAAGACTTCAACTTATATTTATCCTTCTATGATGCTGTGAACTGAATAACACATTCATATACTTACAGTAAACAAAGTTCATGCGTAAAATAACAGATACCAGAAAACAAATAAAATCACATGCATTCAACACATAACACACAGATTTAACGTGGTTCACCCCTAGGATGGGAGTTACGTCCACAGAACTGTGTTTCTCTATTATAGCTCAGGGGAAGGTAAACACAGTTCTGCTGCACCGCATATGCAGCTAGAGATCTTCTGGGTAACTCCGCACACAACCTGGAGCCCTTCTCTCTTAGATCTCTTCTCTATATCTATCTATATATTGTCTCTCTTACAATATACTCTTCCCTCCCTGTCAATCCCTGCGGATTGTTACATACAAGCTCTGCGAGCTGGCTACTGGTTTCCGTAAGATAACTGCAGCTAATAACAGAACCAACTAACCCTTTTACAATACAAAATACAAGCTTATATAGGCGACCCGAAGGTCTCGCCATTACAACACTGTGGGCCTGTCCCAATAGTAAACCCAAAACCCTAATTAGTGACAGAAGACATATGTGTACTTGAAGTAGCCGCTTTCCGTCACACCGCAGTTCTCTGCAGTCTTCCATGCTTCCCGGTGTTGATCATGGGTACTATGCACCACTTCCCTTCACCACAACTTCCTGCAGTCTTCCATGCTTCCCAGCGATGACCATGGGTACCGGCGCTGCTTCCCTTCTGTTCTTCATCTTCAATACCTCGACCTCGTCACTCATTTTCCTTTATGAGGGTAGCTGAACCCTCTTGTCTTCGTCGCTGCCTTCAATGCAGTGGTTGATCTCTCTCTTCTCAGCCTCTCAGGTACCGTCGTCTTCCTTGACTTCTCTGTCTCCACAGTAATGGTTTTCAGCTCTGATCTGTGGCTAGAAACCCTGCTACAGCGTCGTAGCTTTTACCTCTTATATCTCTGCCAATACTGCCTGTCCACCAAAAATAGCAGCTTCTTCTGTAGCTGCGGGACCCTACCCCAACAGTCCCCTAACAATTACTTGTGGCTCGCCCTCGAGCCACTACCAGCAGGCTTCTCCTGCTCTAACTTCTCCTTCGCTTCCTGCAAAGTTTGTTGCAGCTTGTCCCGAAGTCCTGTGACTTCATTCTGCATCACTTCGACATGCGCTTGTGCCGCGTCAAGCATAGCTTGACTGATAGTGGAGTCCTCTGTTGCATCAATTTCTTCTCTTACTTGTCATTGCCTTCTGTCGTCTTTGGCATCAGCTTCTGTATAATTATTTCCCTGGTCTATCTTCTCTTTTCTTTCCTTATGGTCGTGTCTCGCTCTCGTCGCTTGCAAGACAGTGACGGATCTTCAGGTTTTGAGAAGTCATCCACATATATCCTTTCCTTTTTATCTGGGTTAGAAATTTTATCACAAAAGAACTAGGAATCTGTATCTTCCATCCCTCTCACACATTTCATTCAGTCTGGATCCTTCCTTACGAGAACTCCTCAGGCATTGAATTCCATTCTGAGAACACGCGATGTCTACATGCTGAATTTCCTTTTTTGTCTGTGTCTCTCGGATGCCTGCCTCTTGGTCCTCTCGCCTTTCCTTGAGATCTTCTGGTAAAATACACGTGCACGCTGAGAAGTCTTGTTTCTCTTTAGGCTTCATCTTTACTTTCTTTCTTCCTGCAGGTTTCTTCTCATCATTCGTCTGCTCTGTTTTTTGTTCTACAGTGATCTTCTCATCTTTATTCTTCTCTGCTTTCTTATCTTCAGTGATCGGTTCGTTTTCTTTTGTATTTGTAGCCAAGACTTTGATGACATCTTCTAGATCCGGCACTGGATTGCTCATCCTTGGTAGCTCTCTGGTCTGTGATGAACTTGGCTGGGCACCCCTAGGTGGCGTCGTCATGGCACCTGCAAGGCCGTGACGGTTAAATCTTCGCAAAATGGCTTCTATAGGTTCGTCCTCAGACATAACCCACTTGGTTGAGTATCCTGGTCGTGCAATGGCTTCGAAATCTAGAAATCACAGCACTCTATAATGGAATTAGCTCTGCACATAGGGAAAACTTAATAGCTTACTCTATAGCTCTCAGGTTTTTTCAAATGTAACCCTTCCACTTGAAGAATTTCTGCTTTTATGCCGAAGGAAAGAATCCCAGACGCAACGGTCATCTAGGCTGAACCTGTCGGTCGAATTAATTTCCTAGACGAGCCCATACCCGTCATGTCGATCCTCAATAAATGCTGAAATCCGATCAACTTCCCTCGAACTCTGTGTGTACCGGTGCTGGTCTCGTTGAAGATTTACCAAATTTGGAGACTTAATTGTGCTGCTGCCAAATCTATGGTAAGGTATACCTGTCATTTCTTCATTAACTGCCTGTCAGAAGGCGACTTGGCTGGCCTTCTGTCGGTTACAAAACTAGATATGTGGCATGAAGAAACATCGCATTGCTGCGATGCATCACCGCATGATCTGTTCAATCAAACTTAGTGCTTTTATTATTATTATTATTATTATTATTTTTAAATGAATCGTCCTTATGCGATTCCTCATACTTAGAATACCTGCCGGTGTAGACTAATTCCCGGTGCGATGCCTCCTTTCAACTACACTGGACATCTGCACTGACATAAGCTATCTAGCTAGGGCTGAGAGGTGGGGTGACTATCACTGTAGAGCTTAAGCCTACTGCCATTAATCCATGTGGGAAGAAGCTCCCCATTCAGCATGCTGAGCTAAACGGCGCCTCCCTCTGTAACTTGCTGTATCTGATATGGCCCTAACCAGTGCATTTTGAACTTCCCTGGGAACTTAATAAATTTTCTGTCGTAGAGGAGTACTAGGTCTCCTATCTGAAGAGTCTTACTCTTAATGTGCCTGTCATGCCAAGATTTTTCTCGTTCCTTCTGCACTTTCTGATGGAAGCCTGCAATGAATCTATCTTCCTCTAAGGCAAGCAACTGCACTAGCCTTTCCTGTACTGTGTCTATATCTGTCATCCCAGTGATCTGAGCAATTCTTAAGCTGGGAAGAATATACTCCATAGGCATAAAAGCCTCCTGTCCATACACCAAGCTGAAAGGTGTGTGTCCTGTAAGCTTCTTGCATGTGGTCATGTAAGCCCATAATACAGCATTAAACCTTAGGTCCCAATCATTTCTTTGACTGTTGCAGATCTTCATAAGAGCATTCTCTAAAATCTTGTTGAAGGCCTCTACCGTACCATTAGCTTGTGGATGGTAGGGGGTGCTCTTATAGTGCTGTATCTGGAATTCTTCTGTCAAGGTCTCAATGGTGCGATTGAGGAAATGTGTGCCTTGATCACTTAAGAAAATTACCAGGCATCCAAATCTACTGATGATATTTTCAAAAAGGAACTCTGCGGCTGTCGCAGCATCACAATTTCTTACTGCTTTGGCCTCTGCCCACCTGGTGAGATACTCTGTTCTAGTGATGATATATCTCACACCAGTACATTTTCCTGGTGGGTTGATAGGACCCACAAAGTCTATAGCCCATTTGTCAAATGCGCGCAGTGTGATCTGTGGTCGCAACGACATTTCATCGTGTTGCGAAGGTTTTCCTACCCTTTGGCAGATATCCCAGCATCTGCAAAAGTCCTTAGTGTCTTTATATAACGTAGGCCACCATAACCCTGCGGCTAGGATTTTCTACGTAGTTGGCTTTCCTGTGAAATGACCTCCCGCGGTTCCTGAATGTGCCTCTTTGATTACAGCCTCTTTTTCATGCGACATCACACATCTGTGCAGAACTTCATCTGGATCTAATTTGTATAACTGTCTAGTGATCAGGGTGAAGTCTGCTGCTTTAACAACCAACTGCTTCTTTTGATGCTTGGTAAACTCAACAGGTGCCAATCCTGTACTGAGAAAGTGAATGATGTCATCATAGTGCTCATCTGCGATCTGGATAGAAAAAAACTGCGCATCAGGCAAGTTGTCCTCTAGTTTACTTGGCTCTTCTCCTGAATCTATCTGTGAGAGATGATCAGGTCCTGCATTCAGTTTGCCTAGTTTCACAATGATTTCAAAATCATACTCCTAGAATAAGAGTAACCATTTGCAGATTCTCCCCCCTAACACTGGCTTATTGACCAGATACTTCAATGCGGAATGGTCAGTAAACATCTTGAATGAGGCACCCAACAGGTAGTGCCGGAACTTTTGTAGAGCATACACCATAGCTAAGCCTTCTCTTTTTGTCGTGGTGTAGTTCTTTTTTGCTGTTGACAACTTTCTGCTGGAGTATGCGATAGGATGGTCGATACCTCCTTCTCCCAGTTGTGTCAACACAATTCCTAGTGCGATGCGAGATGCATCCACATGTATATGAAATGGCTTAGTCCAATCTGGAAATACTAAGATGGGTGCGGTAACCATCTTCTCTTTAAGTGTGTCTAGGCTCTGCTGACATTCCTCATTCCATAGGAACTTTACATATTTCTTCAATAGCTTCTCGATTGGCGCTATAATATTTGTGTATCCCTTGATGCATTTTCTGTAGTACCCGGTATGACCAAGTATTGTTCTCAATTGTTTGACTGAGTTGGGTGCTGGAAGATTGACAATGATGGCGATCTTTGTGGGATCTACCATCAATCCTTGCCTGCAAACAATATGACCCAACAAGATACCAAATGGCGCACAGAATATACATTTTTTCAAGTTTAGAGAAATCTGGTATTGCCTACATTTCTCTAACATTAGTCTCAAATCTCCTATATGCTTGTCAATGAATCCAAATACAGTCCAGTCATCAAAATAAACTTCTAGGAATTTATGGATGTATTCTTTAAATATAGCAACTACTCCTCTGGAAAAGATAGCTGGTGCATTCTTAAGAACAAAGGGCATTACCGTGTACTGGAATGAGCCCCATTCTGTTGCAAAGGTGGTCTTATGGCGATCTTCTGGGTGGATCCTGAGCTGGTGATAACCTGAGAAGCCATCAGTGAAGGAGTAGACCTCCTGTCCTCCTACGTTGTCTAGCACTTCATCAGTGAATGGTGTTGGGAATGGATCATGAACCGATGCATCGTTGAGCTTACACGGGTTGACACAGATCCTGATGTCTCCTTTTGTCTTCTTTTCTTATACAACCATGGGACTTACCCATTCGATTTCTTCAATAGGTTCAATGATGCCTGCTTCCAGCATCTTATCGATCTCATCCTTAACTTTTTATTTATAGCGTAGATTTAATCTATAAGGATGCTGTTTGACTAGTGTGGCATCCTCCTTCAATGGTATTCTCATGACTCCCAAGTCTCCAACTATTCCCTTCATCTCTGTGAATTTGGTGGGAAATAGGTCCTGATAATCATGTAACAAGTCAACAATCTGTCCAACTCTTTTATCATCCCAATAGTCTCCAATAGAGGCAAAATTTAGTTCTGTGTCTGTGCCAATATTGATCTTTTTAATCTTGATCGGATCTGTGATCGATGGAATTTCTAACTTGGGTCTGTCAACATCGCGAGTCCCTTCTGACTCTGGAATGTTGATGTTGCGAGGATCCTCATCCTCATCCTTATCTTCATTGTCTAACTCTGCTGCAAAATTATAGCACTCAAGCGCGTTTGTCAACTGGATGGCCCACTCGGGTTGAGCCTGCACTAATATGGTATAGTCCTCAAATATCTTGATCTTTATTATGTCTAGGGCCTGCGCAACACTTGGATACTCAGATTCAAAAGTGAATGTGAGTAGAAATCTGTCTATCATGAGTGACCATGTAGTCGTTCCCTTGCGTAATTTAGTCTCTGTGTACCAGTTTCTTGGAATTGTGTCCAAAGTGTGAATGAATCGGTGAACCCATTCATCCTCGGGAATGTCCGACCAACTCTGTTCACATGTCTAAATATGTGACCTGGGGTCACTTTCTCCTGTGTATTTCTGCTGGACATACTCTATGTCAGTAGAGAATTTGATCGCCATCAATCTTTTAGTGTCATCCCATGATGCGATATTCTCTTTATGCGCATACCACCATCTTGCAGGTGTGGCTCATACTGCAAGGTCCATAGCTGCGATCCTCTCTTCATGAGGGATTTGTTGCTCGAACTGCGTGAAAAAGTCCTGGAGATCTATTAGACCATGAAATGTTGGAATCTCAGTGATCTCTGCGCCAATCCATCGCAGTGACTTACTCATAAATGCACATCTACGCGTTGAGACTTCGTAAAGTCTGTTCTGCCAGTTCTCTAGACCAACATTGGAATCTGATGCGCATGAGCTGTCGCATCGCCAACTAATTTTCCCTTCTGCAGTTGGGTTGATGTAGTCGTTCTGGTTCGCAGTCATCTGATAGAGACTCTCCATGTTCTGTGTTTCGTCCTCTGCGTGGATAGGTTCAATGTATCGAGGACCCTGAAGAGGATCCAACGATGCGATGAACTGGATCTGCGCATCCTCAAAGGTCATTTTTCTTCTCTTTAGGTCGATAACAGCCTTGTTACCGATCTCCCAATCGATACTTAATAATGATGGATATGGTCGACTATTGCCAATTATTTCTATAACTTCAAAGTCTGCAAAGCTGTGAACTCTGTCAATGTCAACTGGCACCTGTGGTAGTCGTCCCAGTGGTGATACCCACTGCTGGTTAGCTAGTCTCAGATGGATAGGTGATCTGACTAACTAAGGGCTACCCATCTAGTCCCATGTCTGCTTAGTCAGAACATTGACCTCGGATCCTAGATCTAGGACCACTTCATCCATTTCAAATTCACCAATCTATGCTGTGAGCTTCATCTCTCTTCCGGTCCTTGTATGTCCTATAATATTATGAACAGCGCAGTGTGCACTGCCCAAGAGAGAGGGATGCTGACACTAATCTATGATGCGCTGGAGCTCTTCGATAGCTTTTTCATTTCTGATGAGTTTTAAGCAACTGCGCAGGAAGGATTGTATGCTTCTTGTCGATTCATCCTCGTCGCATCTTCCCGATGTGGTAGCCTGCGGTATCTGTTTAGGGCTATCGCCACAAGGTGCTTGCTGCGGTATGCCCCTAGATGGCGGTACCTGCGATCCTGATTGCGTAGAGTCATCAAAGAAAGTTTTAGCTTCCTGAAATGCCTCTTTATTCTTCTGTAGGTTGAGTGGTGTCGCTTTGTTAGTAGCTCTGCGCACCCACTCTTGTCCTGTGCTCTTTTCAATATCCTGGGATAACCCAGTGGTGGAAGCACCGCTGCGAGTCACAATGTTGACTCTTGGTTCTGGTTCATCTGGCTCAGCAGCAATAAGATGGATGTTCTGGTGTGCTGCTGGTTTAGGCTCTCTGATCTTAGCTATCAAGGTAGGACATTCTTCTATAGCATGATCATAAGATTTGTATTAATTACATGTGGTAGTAGGGCTCTGATAGTCCCTAGTATAATGTCCTACAACTCCATAGTTGTAACAAGTGACTGGTCCACGACCGCGACCAAATCCTTCTCCTCGGTCAAAGCCTTCTCCACGTCCAAAGCCTCCTCCACATCCTCCTCCTCTGAATCCTCCTCCGCAGCCTTCATGAGCTGGATTGTGCAGTGGTCTTGCTACTGGACCCGGTGTCTCTGATTGGACTCTGTACACGTCATGTTTTCTATCTAACATGAGATCATAAGCTCGGCAATCATGTTCATCATGTCCTACGGACTTGTAGAAGACACAGTATAAGTTATTAGGTGTTTGTACATACTTCTGAAGTAGAGGGCATTGTTGAGGCTGATGTCCTCGCGTCTTGCATATTTCACACCATGGTCCGTGCATCTGAGGTAAGGGGTTAGGAGCCCCTGATGCTAAATATTCTGCAAATACTGGACAGTTGTCTTTGGTATGACCTTGTGCTTTACATCTTATGCACCATATGTCTTGCATAACCTCTTTCCCTTTCTTAAGCTCATGCAACTGTAATGTGAGGTTAGCCAACTGGTTCTGTAAGGTTGTCATGTCTGCCCTGGTTTCTGCTAGAGGTGAGGCCTCTAGTTTCATCGCCATCTCCAACACGTCATCCTGCGTCTGGAGTTTCTGCTGCATCAGTGGCAGTCTGATGTGAGGGAGCAACACTACAATAAACCATTCCTTATGCTGCTCCGGCGCAAACTCAAAGCTTACTTGGTCTATAAGGGCTTTGAATTTCTAGTCAAAGTCCCATACTGACTCTGTAGGTAGCTGCTTAATGTCTTTGAGCTCTGTTATACAATGAGACTCAGACTTAGGTTTTTTGAACTCTTTTATCATGGTAGTCCTGACCTGGACAAGTGTTCTAGGTGTGGCGGAATACTTCATATACCATGTTAAGGCTCGGTCTCTTAATGTGGTGACCAACTGTACAAGTTTAATGTTATCTTCATTGATTCCTTTAATGGTCCACATCGCTTCGCATAGAAACCAATGTTGTTCTGGGTCCTCTACTCCTGTACCCTTAAAAGTAGGTAGCTTCATATCATCCCCCATTCTATTTCTGCGTGGTGGGTTCTGATTTACTAAAGTACTACCACTCGGTGGTGTAGGTGCTGGTGATGTAGCAGTAGTAGGTACTGTCTGTGAGCTACTGGATGGAGTACCTATGGGATTGCTCTGATTCCCGATCTGTTTCTGTGGGGTATAGGGATGGTAAGGGATACCCCCCTCTATTCTGTCTGTGGTACTAGGACTCTGTTGTTTAGTATTAGCCGAGCTATCTTCAAATACAGGAGATCTGAAATCTACTTTATGTTTCTTTCCACTACGTGTTCGTCCAATGTCATCAAAATCACTTTCAAACTCTTGTGACATTACTATCTTTACTTATTCATCTGAAACTAGATCGATTGTTCCTTTTTCATATAATAGCATCTTAATGGACAAGTTTAGCGATTTTAGGTACTTACCACGATAGCATTTGAAGAAGTAGCGCTCAGCCTCGCTGAAGCTTTTCCTCTGGTCAACTGCAAACTCTGTAACAAATCCTTCTAGCACACTCGCAAGCCAGAAGTCCACTGCTCTCGTAATGGGATTATCAAGGCTGTTCACAGTCTGAATCAGCTCCGGTGTCCAAACAATGTTTCTTTTCTTCTTGAATATGTTCTTATCTGTCAACTTTGATAACCAGTCGTAAAGCTCATTTCCATAGGTTGCAAAAAATATCCCGTGTATGTCTGAAGAGATATGTTTTTGTAACGAGTCCTCTGTGCTTAGTCTAGGACTCCTATTTTCTCTCTCAGCAAATTCCTTTAAGTTTGACTCCAGCCACTGGTGAAACTCTTCTCTACTAGGATGCCAACAGAACATTAGTGCTCAGTTGTTCAAAACCGACAACGGAACCATTTGTTGTTCGCTATGGGCAGACCCGGGTTTACTATAATTAACCAACAAAACCCCTAGCTCACTGGCCCTTTCGGGGACAGGCCACGGAGCAGCCTGAAGTCTCACCCGAAGTGACTTTAATGGGTTGGCCAAAGAATCAAGTGTCTTAGACTAGGTTCTGTCGCATCCTATGGGTCGCACGGCTCTTCTTATCCCGCGAAGTATCTCACTGCGATGCGCAATTCCCTCTTACTGCGTTGATTCTACTCCTTATCGCATCACCATGTCCCGACCGACATGTAACTCTTCCCTGCGCTAAGTCCTCAACCCGCGGTACCGTGCACCGCAGCTCCTTTGCCGGTGTGATATCGCCTCTCTGCAATATCCTAACACTGTGACTCAGCACAATCGTCATTACGTGTGTCTGACTTACACAACTCAACATACAAGGTCTATTGAGTACTGCGACTATTAGATATCTAGGGGAATTATCAGCAAGTTCTCATATCGAATACCAAGACTTCAACTTATATTTAACCTTCTATGATGCTGCGAACTGAATAACACATTCATATACTTACAGTAAACAAAGTTCATGCGCAAAATAACAGATAACAGTAAACAAATAAAATCACATGCATTCAACACATAACACACAGATTTAACGTGGTTCACCCACAGGATGGGAGTTACGTCCACAGAACTGTGTTTCTCTATTATAGCTCAGGGGAAGGTAAACACAGTTCTACTGCACCGCATATGCAGCTAGAGATCTTCTGGGTAACTCCGCACACAGCCTGGAGCCCTTCTCTCTTAGATCTCTTCTCTATATCTATCTCTATATTGTCTCTCTTACAATATACTCTTCCCTCTCTGTCAATCCCTGTGGATTGTTACATACAAGCTCTATGAGCTGGCTACTGGTTTCCGTAAGATAACTACAGCTAATAATAGAACCAACTAACCCTTTTACAATACAAAATACAAGCTTATATAGGCAGCCCAAAGGTCTCTCCATTACAACACTGTGGGCCTGTCCCAATAGTAAACCCAAAACCCTAATTAGTGACAGACGACATATGTGTACTTGGAGTAGCCGCTTTCTGTCACACCACAGCTCTCTACAGTATTCCATGCTTCCTGGCGCTGATCATGTGTACTATGCACCACTTCCCTTCACCACAGCTTCCTGCAGTCTTCCATGCTTCCCAACGCTGACCATGGGTACCGGCGCTGCTTCCTTTCTGTCCTTTGTCTTCAATACCTTGGCCTCGTCGCTCATTTTCCTTTATGAGGGTAGCTGAACCCTCTTGTCTTCGCCGCTGCCTTCAATGCAGTGGTTGAGCTCTCTCTTCTCAGCTGCTCAGGTACCGTCGTCTTCCTTGACTTCTCTGTCTCCACAGTAATTATTTTCAGCTCTGATCTATGGCTAGAAACCCTGCTACAACGTCGTATCTTTTACCTCTTATATCTCCGCCAAAACTGCCTGTCCGCCAAAAATAGCAGCTTCTTCTGTAGCTGCGGGACCCTACTCCAACAGCATCAATGAATCTAAGTTGAAGAGAAAATTTCATGCTTGTCTATATTTATTTTATTATTACTGACTCAAAAGTTGAAGGTAGTTTTGTAGATTGCAATTTTTTTTTTAAATCGAAACTTATTTGTATTTTGAAGAAGCATATAAAACCCCTTTGATTTTGTAAATATCTAACAAACTATAAACCCCATTGGACATAAATATTTTATTTTTATCTTTTCCTTAGATTTATTTATTTCATTCCTTGTTTGGTGTTTCCTTCCTCTTAATGAACATAGGCGATATAGTGTTCTATGGATGCATGAGAAGTCTCTTTTCTTCTTATGTTAGACATAAATTGTTCCTTTTTGGCGAAAGCTTCTTCTGGTAATAAGGTTTTATAGTACTTATTAATATTCATTTCCCATCTTCAATTTCCATGTGTCTGGAAGTTAGTGTGAATTCCAATAGTAACTCGTAGGATTAATCCAATTATCTTCATATGAGCTTGTTTCCTGTTTTACCACATCTATAAATGTTAGGTAGCCGACCATAAACATTGAGTGTGTGGGTCTACATAATTTAAGATAGGTTGACATTTTTAAGTTGACATTAATAGTTCCATCATTCATTAGCTACACTAATGGACACTAATAAATAGCTCATATTTTTTTCTCTTTTGCTATTTATCTACCTTTCTGGAATTTTTTTTTCTATTTTTGGTGCATGACTAATCAATTTAGGAATATGTATTAACTTTGTATATTATCAATTACTGCACAAATTTTGCTGCTATATAAGTATTTTGCAGTTATTATTATGAGAAAGTACTTCAAATAGTTTTTGTTATAAAAAGCAATGCTTCATTATATAATTGTTAGAAAAATCATGATATGTTGGAACCATTGAATTATTTCTTTATGTTGTCAGTATCTTTTCCCATGACAAGAAGCAATAAACACTACTATAGAAAAATAATTTGAGATGCTTGTTGGAGCATCAGGAAAGCTTCAGCTATTGGAAAAGGTCATCATTGGAAAAGGTCATCATCAATTTCATACTAATTAAGTCTGAATTTTCATTTCATTATTATTAATTTTAGGAATCTACAAGTCCTACATATTTTAAACCCTCAAGTCTTGTATTTTCTCTCTGTATCTCATCATTTTAGCATGTTGTGGATGCAGTTGCTTCCACGATTGAAACAATGTGGACATCGTGTGCTACTCTTCTCACAAGTGACAAAGATGCTTGATATACTAGAAGAAATTTTGAACTTTCTAGGATTTGTATATTGTGAGTAAGTACAAAATTGTCCAAAAGTTGGTTCTTATGATTGGAAAAAAAAGAAATTTTGAGCAAGAAGTTTGATTTTGACAAATAATGGAATATGATTCTATTTCCATCTGCTATTGATTTTGAACTTTGGATTCACTATGTCAAATTCCTTTGGTATGAAATACAGAGAACTTTTGTAATTTTTTGTCATGCATGTCTTCGCTTGAGATACTTTGTGCAGTTCATTTGATAAAGAACTAAGAGAAGCAAAAATGAAAAATCACCTCGTTCATCTACAGAATTTTTTATTAATTGAAGAGGGAATTTTCTAACTATTATACAATTCGGATCCATTTTGGTAGTATATTGATCTTTTTGGTTGTGATTTGATTGATTTTAGTTGTATATATATTTATATATACAAAGCACAAAGCACAAAAGAATCTTCAAGAGTTGTGCTCTCCTGGGGAGACTAATCAACAGATTTATGAAGGATCAATATAGCAGAAAAAGTTCTTTGTGGAGGCCTTGATCAAATTTTCTTCCATCAAGAATAATGTTGCATGTAGCAGCCAAGTCTCTGTTTCCATAAGCAGAACTACATCGCTTTTCTTGAAAGAGTATGTAGCCTATCAGAAGGCTAAATTCAACAAAAGCAGCGATGTTGATTAGGAGAAAATTGGGGCCTATAAATCAGATAAACTTGGCATAGATTAAATGCTAAATTCAGTGCTGAGACTAAGAAAAAAACATATATTTAAAAATAGAGAAAATCACTTTCAAATCAGGAATCAAAGCACTAATGTTGAGGAGAAAGTAGAGGATAAAGATAGCATAAAATCATTATGAAACCAAAAAACACTAGCATTATTATCGAGAGAAAAAACCAATCTATTTTTACACCAACAATAGAATTTTTTTGCATCCATTTTCAGCACTAGGAGAGATCAAATTCACTCTAAAACTACCGTTGCTTCAAGACAAATCTGTAATTTTCCTATTTCTAAAGTTAGCAGTACTCTTTGGAGAGAACAATGCTATCTTTATGGGGAGCAAAAATCAATCTATTTTTTACACCAACAATAGCAATGTTTTTGGAATCCATTTTCAGCCCTAGGAGAGATCGAAATCATCCTAAAGCTAGAGCTGCTTCAAGACAAATTTGTCATCAGTCTATTTTTACAGCTAGCATTGCTTTCTGGAGAGAGGCTTCACTCCACCTTATATTTTTCTTTGGTCAAAAATCTTCCATTGAAGATGAGCAATAAGCAACTATTCGATAGGACAATTTATATATATATATATATATATATATATTAAAAATTATATATATAAAAAATATAGACATTTAGATCCAAATTTTTACAAATATTCAATAGAAATCAGAATTAATGCACATTTAACATTAGTAATTACACATTTACAAATCAGTAATCACAATGAGATTATAAGACACATCGATAACTCATGATACTCATGGTAGTCATAGGACAAGATGTCAATACTCAGGAGTCATAACCATATTTCTCATTAAGTCATCAAAATCAGAATGTATTCCATAGAAGTTGGAATGCCACTAGAAAATGCCAAAAACATTCTTATGGTAATAAGGTTGTACATTAGATATTACTATTCATTTTCCATCCTTAATATTTATGCTTATGAATGTTGGTGCAAATTCTGACAGTAACACACAAGATTAATCTAATAGTCGCTGTGTGAGCTTGTTTCACAACTTCTATAAATTTAAGGCAGCTTACTATAACGGTTGAGTGTGGCTCCACAGAATTTAAGATAGGTGGATAGTTTGTAAGAATACCACCATTTGGACCATATCCTGGGCATAATTTTGACCATTTTTACAAGTTGGTTAAATTATTACTTTCTACTTTTCATATTTTTCTTAGGCATAGGAACCCTACTAATTGAAGATGCTGTGAGTTGCAGGTTTTGCTTGATTGTGGAGCTGTTCAAGAAGATGCTTTTATTGTTGATTGGCTTTCATCCTTAGAGAAGGTTTTGTTATTTGCTTATGTCCATTGAGAGCATGTTGGGAATAATATATATTTGTAATTTCCAAAATCTCTATCATTACTAGTATTTTATTAAGATGTTTTATGGATCATATTTCTTAACCTTCCAAGTAATTGCAATAAAAGTTAATGTATGGAAATGAGAGATTTGATTGTAAAAAATACTCAGTGCACTCGGTTTGTAGTTATATTTTTAATATATGAAGCAATTTCTTTTGAGATTTCATATGTTGAGGTTTCTTTACTAGGTGAATCTTGCAAACTCAATGTTGCAGGCCTGCTGATGTTAGCCATATTGGATTTAGTTACATGGTTTGTGGATTATGAGATTGTTACCCTTCTACTGAGGATTTCAACAACCGTTAAAACAATATCTTGGATTTAGTAACATGTTCCATGGACTATGAACTAATGACCCTTCAACTAAGAGTTCAGGATTTATTGTAGGAAAATATAGTTTCCCTGCCTTTTGTTTGATTTAGTGAGAGATTTTATATTTATAAGAGAGATTCTTGGAGGGTTGTATCCATTAGGACCAAGTGTTAATTTACAATGCTTGTATGATCCAATATACAATTACAGAGAGAATTTTATGTAGCCAAATGTGGAAATTGTTTGGGAAGCATACCGTGTAGGCACCTTAATTTAGAAAACCCTATAAAAGATTGATATGGATCTGAAGACAACACAGGTTTCTTACTAACTCTAGTTTCAGTTTTTTTCTTTTTGGATCAATGTGTCTACTTTGACACATTCCTCATTTCCCTTAACTAAATTCTTGTCATTATCAAAGCATTTAATATAAGATTTTTCATCTGCAGAAATCTTGTATGCATCATCCTGTCCAATCACACCAGTTGGGACTGGCTCCACTAAAGTAGTTGCAGCCTCTTCAACACATGTAGACATAGTTTCCTAAGCCCGATGACATCGTTTAGAGGGAGGCAGGGAAACTTCATTACTCGGTAGGCAACTTTACAAACAATATTTATCGTCCTTTGGTGGCAAACACATAGGCCATCAGTTACATTGCGGAACATGTGGTTGGAACAGGGTATTTTGGTGTTGTCTTTCAGGTCATAATTGACTTCTTTGTAGAATGCATGTGGTGTATCATGTCAATATACTAGGTAGAAATATAAATGGGTATAAAAAATGTAAATGAAAAAATGGATACATGCAATACATAGTGAAAATAGGGTTTTTTTTAAATTGGGAAGGCATATTGGGAGGGGGTTATAAAAAATGATTTTGGGAGGTATTTTCCAATCTTTTTTGAAAATAGGGGTATTGTTTCATATTCCACGAACGAACGTGCTATGGTATGGTTTCAATAAGTGAAGACCCTATGTTATAGGATTGGTGTAGAGTTAGAGATGGGAGGGGGGTAAGTGGTAGTGGGAGGGATATTAGGAGAAGCAAAGAATGACAGGGGTAGGGATAGGGGCATAGGATAGAGAAAGAGAGGGGTAGAGGGGGTGTTTATGGGTAGGGAGAGAGAGAAGGGTAGCTAGGGGTAGTGCGAATGAGTGATAGAGAGGAAAAGGTGTTATGGGGTTAAGGGAGAAAGAGAGAGGGGGTGAGGTGTAGGTGGAGGAATAGGGAAGAGAAAGAGTGAGAGATGGGTTTAGTAAGGGTTAGGGGGAGGAGGGGGGAGATAGACAAATATGAGTACATGGGTTAAAGGGAGGGGAAGAAGTAACAGAGTGAGAGAGGGGGTGAGTAATATTTATGGATATGAGAGAGAGAGAGATAGAAGAGGGGGGTTGGTTGTATATGGAGGAGTACAAGCTAAGAGAGAGAGAGAGAGAGAGAGAGAGAGAGAGAGAGAGAGAGAGAGAGGGGGGGGGGTATTTGTATGGGGGGTAGTATAAGAGAGAGAGAGGGGGAGTGTTAGATGTACAGGGTGAAAGAGATGGGTGGGGGATATGGGTAGTTGGAGGAGTATAGGGGTGAATGAGTGAGCGAGAGAGTGAGAAATAGAGATCTTAGGAGAGGAGGGGGGGAGGGTGTGGGTGATTAGGGGTAGTGGGAGGAGGGGGTTTGGGGGAGAGAAAGATATAAGAATCATAGTGGGGGAAGGTGTTGAGAGGAGAGAGGGGGCCACAGGATGGTCGAGGGAGAGAAAAATATAGAGATTAAGGTGGGGGGAGGGGGTGGTTGAGGGAGATAAAAATATATAGATTAAGGTTGGGGGAGGG
>LPNX011181429.1:46602-72782 GCA_001517045.1 Pseudotsuga menziesii | reverse complement strand
TGAAAATGGGCGGGACTGTGTATTTAATTTTTTTTTTATGATTTGCAAATCGCGCACGCGTTTTAGTGAAGCAAAACGCGTGCGCGTTTTAGTGAAGCAAAACGCGCGCGCGTTTTTTGTCTACTATCCTAATTGGCATGCATGTTGGCAGCCTTGGGATTAGGCTTGGCAGGGTCGGGATTGCTTGGGATGATTTCTATTTTATGGATCAAGCGTGATTGACTTCATTCTACCATTGCATCTAAAAGGTCCATCAACTTCTTGCACACACCCATAAGGAATGTAATATCCCAAATTTAGGACCTCTCACTTATAGGCATGTGCTTATTGATTATGATGATTATCTTGATTTCATTTTTTTATATATTAGGTCAAAGACCCCACTACATATGAACATGATGATTTGTGTTATATATTGGGCGCAAGCCAATTATTGATGATATATATATATATATATATATATATATATATATATATGATTGTTTGTGTTGGGTGTGGACCCTAAAGCACATGATTTATGAGATGTTCTGTGTTGAGCGGGAAGCTCTGGAGCACTGGAGTGATTGATGTTTTTTGTTGAGCGGGAAGCTCTGGAGCACTTGAGTGATTGATGATTTGTGTTGAGTAGGAAGCTCTAGAGGACTTGAATGATTGATGATTTGTGTTGAGCAAGAAGCTCTAGAACACATGAAAAGATAATTGGAAGTGTTGGGCATAAGCCCTAGATCCTTCCATGTTGATGTTGAGCATAAGATTTGGAGCATCAGATCCTTGGCAATTGTATCCCTAGGTGTATCTTACAAGTACATCCTAGAATTAGTGTTGAGCGAGGAGATCTAGAATTGAATTGAAATTTAACTCCCCATTAAAGTGTTGAGTATGGGCTTTAGTAAGCGCTAGGGTTTACTAATTTTTTTTTAATAAACTTTCAAGTGAAAATGAGTCGAGAAAAATATTGATCTCATCAGAATACTAAAGAACTACCACATTATGCAATGGAAATGCAACATACAAGGATGTTTAGAGTTGCCTAGCCTAGTAGACCTAAACCATCTACCTACTTGACCTTAATGAAGAAGTGTCCTTAAGTCTAGGGATCATGGTATATGATGCCCAAAGACAAATGTTAACAAGTGTTATATTATTATGTACTTTATAGATGGTATGTATAAAGAGTTGAATATAATTATATTATTCATGATGAAAGAGAAAGAAAAGCTCCATCCAATTATTATTTATTATGTAAAGATAATAAATAGTCCAACACCTAAAAATTCTAATTATGAACTAGTACAAAGTTCCTAAGTTAAAATATTAATAATTACCCAAAGTAATTGAAAAGGGTTAAATCAAGAAACCACATTAGAGGAATTTTGGGGTCTAAAATGGGCCTCCTAAGGAAAATAATAAAATAATAGTTAAAATAATAAAATAATGGTTAAAATAATAAAATGATATTAATTAATTTTGGAGGAAGAAAGAAAAAAACTACTTTTTGTGTTCGTATTTTCGACATATCTCCCTTTGTTTTTACTCAAATTTCAATCGGGAGAGCTCGTTGGATGTGGAATTTGATTCCGCATCCAACGAGCTCTCCCAATCAAAATTTGAGTAAAAACACAATGAGATATGTTGAAAATACGAACAAAAAAAGTAGTTTTTTTTAATGACAAATATGCCAATTCAACCATTATGGTTGACTTATTTTATTGAAATTCTATTGGTTCTTGAATTCCAACTCACAAAAACTTATTTTGGCACGTTTTCTTATAAGGCCCATTTTAGACCCCAAATTTCCTCTAATGAGGTTTCTTGATTTAACTGTCCCTTTGACTGAAAAGTATTTCTATAAAGACTCAATCCAAGGAAAGGCTTGGGGTTGTGATCTATCATTAGAGGAGTCATTTTTCTGCATGTTTGCTCTCAAGTAAATTCTTGCAGAACACTTTCCTAGAAGGAAAAAGGAGAACTAATCTATATCTGATATACCAGAAAGGAAACCCTACCTTAGGAGCTCTAAGCTAATTGCATGTTGGAGTCTAGCTCAGGGGGGTCCGAATTAAAACCAGGAATGGTTCCGGGTCATGGTTGGGTGGAACTTGGTAGTTCCCAAGTGATTTGGTCATCAAAACAGAGGTCAAATATGTCTTGAATTGGTAATGCTGGTTATTTGAGTGTGCAGGTTCAGCCAATAACACAGCTTCAAATTACATGTATGAAGCCCTAGACTATCTATTCTACTTTCCTATAATTAATGCTAGCTATGTTATGTAAATGATTACATTTCATTTTCTAACCGAGTGTATATGTTTCTCTATTTAAAACTTGTAGGGTTGCATCTTAAAGTATTAACCCTAGGTTTTAAGTGATTTCATATATCAAGTTATCCAGGATTTATGTATTGATTTATTTCAACAAGAACAACTTATTTACTAATGTTCATCAAGGGTTCCACACCCTAGTTTAATTTCTATAAGTAGTATTATTGATAAATTTGGGCTATATACAAACTAGGTTATTTCAGACCTCCTATTATTGTTCAATTAGTCTTTATATACTCTACTGACATATTCCATTAGTTAGTAGAGGCATGCTATAGATTAAAATAGATTAATCTTACAAACCAGATTTAAATGCATAAATTGAAAAACTAGATAACCTAAGGTACTATCTACAAAATTAACTATTATATGTGTATATAAACATATGAAGACATCATACATAAACAAATCTGAAAGTTGTCTCTACATTTAAATCCAAGATGAATGAACCATTAAGACCTTTCAAGGTCTGTCTCATTAAATACAAACTAAATAGTAAATCCTGCCATTAAATAACACCATCATAAATAAATGAGCAAGAAGTATCGTGACCATCCTTTTGGTCCAAAGATTCACATCTATGTTCACCTTTAAATCCACAGCCCTAGTAATTAAAATAAATAGCATTATAATTACATTTACAAATAATTCAAAGATCCCATCTCATAAATTTCATAAACATTAATTATAAACAGAGGTACCGATTTCAAACCCTATGGGTTCACAACTCAAGTCGCAGGATTAAATCAAAACAACCATATCATATATGCATAAACAACAACCAAAAAAATTACATAACATACATCTCATTCCATATAACGAATTAAACAAACATATCATTCCAAAGGAATCATTTCTTATATTAAATGATATCGAAATCATATCACAGTCAAAATAATTACAATGAGGATAGGAATCGAATCCTATATGCATACAAGGCCAACCCTCATCCATATCAAATATACAACTGATTACATCCACCACGAATAGGGTTTCAACCCTGAGGGTATTAAGGCCACGCTATACAACAAAGTATGCGAGCTACATTAATAAAATCAACACTATTAAAATAACAACCCTATACTTCACTACAGCAAGTCATGAAGATTATGCTTATGTCCTTGTTCTGTAAGCATGGCCACAGCCTTAAACCATCTAAAATACATAGAGTCCCTTTTTTAAAATTCTAACTACAACAATGAAGGCCATCATGGGTTGGCACCCTTGGCTTATACATATAATCCACATTATATACTCAACCCATGAAATCATTAAAACAATAAACCAATCATCTGAAGCTATGCGCAACATTCACCCAAGCCGTGGCTTAGAAAATGAAAATATGAAGTATGGTTATAATCATCAAACTAACTTTGTTAACAAATTCAGTCCACATGCTAAACAACACAGTATAAACAGTAATAAAATCTATTGAAGCTATAACAACCACTAAGGGAAAAGGGTGTGTGCAAGAAGTCGAGGGACCTTTTAGATGCAATAGTGGAGTGAAGTCAATCACTCTTAATCCCAAAAAAAAAATCATCCCAAGCAATCCCAAACTTGCCAAGCCTAGTCCCAAGGCTGCCAATAGGCATGCCAACTAGGATAGTAAAACAAATCGTGCCTCCATTTTAGTGAACAAAATCACATGCGCGATTTTGTTCACTAAAATGGAGGCACGATTTGGAAAGCCTGTTTTTTTTTAAAATAGGCTGAGGCCATATTTTTCTCCTCATCGCGTGGCTATTGGACAACGTTGGAGCAAATATCGACTGGGAGAATGCGTTTTTGGGTGTGCTAAAGCCCTCCATCTCCACTTTTAGATAAACCTCCTATTTGTGAGTTATTTTCCTCATTTATTTTCATGTTTTTTCTCTTTGTTCGTCAATTTATTTTCCCTAGATTGAAAAATTAAACCAAATTAAATTAAATTATGGCCAATTGAAACAAAAACCCCAATGGAATTGGCCAATGGAAACAAGAACCCTAATGTAATTGGCCAATTAAATAATTTTGATTATTTACCAAAATTTCCACGCCCAATGGAAACCAAAACCCCAATTAACTCAAAAAAAAATGAATTTCACTATTTCCATATGCATATTCACAAGGATCCTTGTGAATCCATACCAAAATCCACAAATATGCAAAGTTTGTCAAGCACATTGCAAGCTTGCATAAGTAATTTACATGCCCAATGTAAACCAAAACCCAATTAACTCATAAAAAAACAAACGAACTTCACTATTATGAATCCAAACCAAAATTAACAAATATGCAAAGTTTGTCAATTATGTTGCAAGCTTGCATACAACTAAAAAATAATCAAGTAGAATTCATATATTCCCCTAAAATACATAAACAAACATGGTAAATCCCTTGCCTCTATCCGAAATATCGAAGTTTCTCTTCCAAGAACATCAATAAACACCTTATAATTTTGATGAAACTTATCGAAGTTGCTATTCCAAGAACATCAATAAACACCTTATAGTTTTGATGAAACTTCCCAATCCAAGTGTTAAAATAAGGTATAGAAGCTTCCCATTCTTTTAACAAATATTTCATCTTGAACGAAGGATACTTTTTGGTTAAGGTCAAGACAAAAAAGTTCAATAATAGACTCTATGAACGTGAAGATACATAGGTAGGTTGATGTATTTGATTAAACATCCCAATAACATACTATCATACATGATATAATCCAGTGGAACCCTTGCAACCATACAATCCATAAAGTTCTGCTAAGGAGACTTTGGAGTCCAAAAAACATCACACTACAACAAATAATTACATATCTAACAAAATTGTTGCCTAGACTGGGATTTATTCATCAACATCACATTATGCCACCTATTCTAGGGTCTAGTTGTTGCCTCTACCCGCAATCTGGGAGCTGGTCCTGCAAAGGCAATAATCAGCACCTCACAATTTCAACGAAACTTCATAATCCAAGCCTTAAAATAAGCTAGAGGAGCTTCACAATCAACATATGCACTCAAGACACTTTATGTACACATGCATGTACTTAAAAATTGGAATTAATACTTGAATTTAGGACATAAATATGAAATGAAAAAATGTTAAATGTTTATTCTTTATTGTAAAATTCAAGATCAATTTTTAAATTTACATGATAGATTTAGTTTATATGTCATTAGTTATACAGTTTTCAGTGCTTAGATATGTCATTATGTCATGTGTTTATATTTCTATTGATATTTTATTTGTATTTATGATTGCAGTGGCTACTATAGATAACAATGCGGAGATACTGAGGTTTATTTCCCATTTGAGAGAGATTGGTTCTGCTTGGACGAGTGGAGATGAGCTCCACTGCTCCTTGTCAGATTCTTTGTTGTCTTGTTGATACGATCGCAAGATCGAATGATGCTTTGTATAGCATCGCATCTTACAGGGAGAGGAAAATACAACAATACATTGATGGGTTAAGTTACAACGAGGTAAAAAATCTCAAAATAACAAAACATCACATCTATTCATTGTTTAGACTGCCTGGGATGGATGACATTCCAGATATCAATAGGCCACATATTTCTATTGAGTGGTGCACCTTTGCACCTATCAGAGACAATTGGATGGATAGGTGGTACATGGCTTTTGACATTCCCCCTCATAACAATAGGGAAGTACCGATGTACTTCCCCTGAAAATTGTATGCAAAGTTTGTGATGGGGAAACATGTCAACTATTTTGACATGTTGGGATTCTAAGGAGTTGGTAAGGGGATGCCCCAACACCGACCCCATGCTAGGCATAGAGATGCCAATCCACAGATACCTGCACCCTGTGCCCAGCTACCGAGGGTAGACATCCCTCCTACATATGATATGGTTTCCCAGACATAGGAGGCATTTTTTACTCTAGCTGAGATTGTCTCTCGACACACGACCTCTATTGACCAGAGAGTGCGCTCTTCCTCTGCTAGTGTACAACCACCAACTTTTGGTGGTGGAGGTACATCTATTGGTGGGGATAGACCGACATCCCATGTGCCTCAAAGTGAGCCACACATCTGCACATCGTGTAACACCTAGATTTTGACCCCATTTGCATGATGTATATAATGTAATTAATCGTGGTGAGTAGCTAAAGGTAAAATCCCCACCATCGATTTGGTTGTGTATGTTTCGGCAATAGGGATAGTTGTCGATGGTATATCGTGCTATCCAGCACATTATAGTTTGGCATCATGTAAATACGCACATCATTTAAAATAAACTTACAGCCAGCAACGATGGTGCAACATTAAAATGAAAAGGGCATGATTCCAAAGGATGAGGATGGGGGATGTCAAAACTTGGACTATTGGGGGGGGGGGGATCCATGTGTCACCACCCTATTTTATTTTCCCATCTTTCCTTGTCTTATCCAACTACCACATTAAAAAAAATTTTGATTAGTTGGGGGTAGTTATTGTTGGGCAGTGTTGTGTGGCAAGAATGTCAGCCCTTGCCCACACGCACACTCCACCAGGGGAATCTCACTTCACGTGGGAAAGGAGGAAAACAACTCCACTCTCCCCCATTCCTCCATTATGTACATCCACATGCAAGGACGATCGCTCCCTTCTCCTCACACACATGCTAGGATTCTTCATTATTTTCTCCTCACACAGCAAGCTGGGGAACCATTTTCTGCCATCCACGATTTCCCTGTGAAGGAGCCATTCACGATTTCTGCTATGCGGGTGTGTTTCCATACCGATTTTGTGGTCAATGTATATGTTTTTCCCCTTGCACATAGGCTAAGAGTCTGATCACCTCTTCTATTTTGGGCTGTGTATTTTCTGTTGTTTCAGTGTTGAGATCGGGGCTATTGTTTCCCCTCTCTCACATTGTTTGTCGGTTTGGGTGGTGTTCCTTCCATTCACGTAGAGAACTGGTTTTCCATTGGCATTATTAAGCTATGTATCATTTTCCATCCTTCATGGTGGATCGTGAGCTATAGACCATTGTGTCTTTTCCTCTTGTGCACAGGTTGAGAGCTTGTTCTTTCCCTTTTTCTGCCTGTGTAAGTCCTCCATCCATTACATTGGGAATTGTGTGTGATGTGGGCTCGTGGAGGATGGTTGGTTTTTGATTGCCACATCCATTGGCTGAGTTGTACCATGTCTATGTTGGGAATTCTACTTCTTCCCCAACTGTGAACTGTGCAAGGTTGCTATAGTTCTCATTGTGAGTTTGGGACTATTGATGTATCCGAGTTTTGGGTTGCTGTTGAGTTGTTTTTGCCATGCTAGGGCTAAGAACAACCCCAATTTGTCTTGTGGACCTGAACTATGTTTCACCTTTTTTTTGTGATTGTCACTCAGTTGTCTTTTCCTTCTTCACAGAGCTGTGAATGGATTGTTTTGCTGCAGTATGCAGTGGTTGGTCTTTGGACTATTCAGAGTGGGATTATAGGCTGGGTATGCTTGAGAAGAATGGTGTTGAAGCCACCAGCTTAGCATTTATCCTTTCCTAGCTCCTTGACGACCTGGTAATCCCTGCTATGTGGGGTTAGCTGATTTGTGTACCTTTGCTATGTGTAATCCTGCATTGACCCTTACTCCTTGAGGAATCATGCCCAGCTCGGGGGTGGCAATGTTGCTAAGAGATTGATGAGAACACTGGCCTATGGTTGGGTGGAACATTGCAATGACATAGCTGGTTGCAGGGTGATTTCTTCATTAAAAGATAAGTACTCCTTACTATTTCCTCTCTGCAATTGTATCTATTGTTTCATGAACTCTGATGAACACGTTGAATGCTGGAATGTATATGTTTTTCTTCCGCTGAATGTTGAGTAACTGTGTATCCCTGTATTGTTTTACGCATCTTAGTATGCATTATGTTAAGCTTTTAATATCAGCATTTATTATTTTTCATGTTCACAGGGTTGTTTTCCCGTCTGCATTTTTTACTTCAAAGCATTTTAGTTTGTCAGTTTTTAGTTGCATAAAAATTCATGGGGCTAGTTGCCCATTTATTGGGTGTTAGTAGGATCCTCTTTCCCGATCAGAGGGTCGGGGATGTTACAGATTGGTATCAGAGCTCATGTTGCAGAGTGGACCTTCATGGACCATGATAATCAGAGATAGAGGTAGGTTTCCCTCTACCCAGTAGAAGAGAAATGAGAAATCAGAGAAGATGACACGAAAAAAATTCAGAAATTTTCCTAAGTATGAAATCATTGGATGGATTAGGCTGAAGCTCACCCAATACGTCAGAGGACTTAGTCGAAAGCTACTCCAATGCATCAGATAGCATAGGCAAAAGTCCACCCAACGAAAGGCGGTCAGAAGGAATTTTCAAGAAAATTTTCTAAGTGTCAAGACTGTCGGATCATCAGAAGACTTAGCTGGAAGACCCTCTGATACAGACCCCAGTGGTGGTGAGAGATAGAGGAATTCTAAGTCAACGAAGTAGATGGAAAGGCATGAAGGTGCCGCAATGACGATGGAAGAAAGATGAAGAAGGTGCCGATACGTCACTGGGTTGGCAGGTTTGAGCCGCAACGGCGGTTGAAAATAGTACATGATTGAGCTGACGTGGGTGAAAATTCAAAAATTTTCTAAGTGTTAATATCATCGAAAGGATTCAGCTGAAGATTGCCAAAACGTTTGAACATTTATATGGAAGGGCTTTCGATGCCATTGGCAAAGAAAAGGTCAACGGAGCCGAAGTGTCAGCAGGGATCTCTTAAAGACCGCCGAAACGTCAGAAATTTTTAGACGATTGAGCAGCCGATGCGGCAGCGAAAGGAAGAATAAAAATTTCTGAAAATTTCTCTAAGTACAAAAAATGTCAAAAAACTTTAGAGGATCGGTCCACCAATACGTCGAAAGCCAGAGGAGGATCGAACCGATACATCAGAGAAATTTAGTTGATTGGACCGCCGATGAGTGTCAGATGAAAGATGAAGATCAGACCACTGAAGTGTCGGAAGATTATCCATCTAAGGACCCAATCCATCGGAATATTAGTTGGGAAGAGACCCTATTTAACAAAGGAAAAATTTGAGTTTTCAAGTGGGATTTCTCAGCGGATTTCAACATTTTTTTTCAGTGGGATTTTCAGCAATTTTTCAGTGGATTTACAAGGATGAAAAGGAGAAAAATGGCAGTGATCTTATGTGCCAGATTGTGAAAAAATCAAGTATTTACAAAAAAAAAAAAAAAACAAGGGCGCTACCCTCGACCCGCCTTGCAGTGGCAGAAGCCACAAGGGGGGAAATCCCCCTTGACCCCCATCGTCCCCTGAGACAGTCATTCTTGTGAAAATAAAATTCTATGTTTTGAGCAAATTAGTCAAACCCAGAATTTATAAAAGATGAATGGTGCATTGAAAATGAGACCCGCAAGTTACTAAGTGTTCCTCATTGTATGCACTAACTTCGCCTAATAGAAAAGTTTTCTAGAATCTTTTTAGACTTGCTCCTACAGGTGCCTAAAGTTGGCACCCAGACCAAAATATAGTTGTGTGTAAAAATGCAGAGATTTAGTGAAAATCGTCATTTTAGAAGTAGTGTGATTTTCACACCAAAATTCAGAATGGAGCATGGGGATAGGCATTAGAAAGCGTATCCAGCAGAGAATAGTGAAGAACCACTAGAGTTTGAATGAGGAGCAGAAAAGTACTAGTGGTTGTTTTGACAAACAATGTTGCTGTCAATATGGACAAATCCGAGAATTACATGCCTAAAAGTAGCAAAGACCATGAAGCCAAACCAGTTGTTGTGTGAAAGAGGAGTTCCATACGAGGATGTGGTACTTGAAAAGGGAAGTTCCCTTAAACCCTATCTTGCTGATTATAACTACATTTCCTATGTTTTATACCTGAAATGTATGAGGATATGCTTTGCGTACATAGGATATTGAGGATTATACATTTATAATAAACCACTAATGATAGTTATTGCATTAGTGTTGTCATTAGTGAAAAAAAAAACCAACGACCACATGGACCTGGCTGAATATGTTGTTGATGCTGACAAATGTGACTAGCAACCCTCTGGAGGAAGGGATGAGGCAACCAATCCATAATCAAAAGTCGGTGAGCAAATTCTGCAATCCTCTGCAAGATGCTAACTAAAATGGTAGTGTTGAAGGTGTAAGTAGGATCCATGCAGGTAATGGTTTAATTATGACAAATTCCAAGGAGTGGTAAAGGTAAGAGACCTCATACCATGTGTATATTTGAATATAGAAAGGTGTCATGCCTGTATATGTTGATTGGGATTAGTATCCCAAGGAAAGTAAGTACTGATGATCTTCATTGTAGTAATGCATCCTATACGAAGTAGTCATGGTTAGGCCATGCATGGTATGTTGAATGCATGGTATGTTGAATGCATAGTATTCCTAAATTAATGCAAGGTAGCATTGAATGGATATGCATTAAAAAAAGGGGGGGGGGATTTTATGAATCTTCTAGTCATGCATTGAATGGATGCATATGAACGGTGTGAGTGACTGATTGCATAAGTACAGGTGCAAATGTTGTGATGCATTGCATGAATGCATTGAGATGAGTGCATGAGATATTATGAATAACTAATGGCTGAAATGATGAATTGATGACAATTTAGGAACCATTTCAAAGGCTATTATGAATGCAAGATAGTAAGTGCATAAAGAGGATAGTCATGATCAATTGGCTGCCGGAAATTCTCTATGGAAGAGAAAGGTGGTACAAATGATACGCTTGTGAAGTAAGGAGTATCTAAACATTTCATTTAATTGCATGAATGATGTGACTATACCTTGCAAATGTTAGTATGATAATGATTGCATGAAGTAAATGAGTTTTGGTAATATTGATGTGATTAACAGCTGGAAGTATTTGAATTTAATAAATTCTGAAAATGCTTCAGTGATGGTTGCAGCAATGAGAAGGTTATATGCATCCAAACTTACCAAGTGTTTGGTTGATTGAAGCTCAAGTTTCAGGTAGATTATTTAGAGCATGGCAATGAGAGTAAGACCATGACAAATGCCGAAATATACCATGTGAAAGAGCCAAACCTTATGAGAAGAGTCTCATGGCTGTGAAAATAGTTGGTATGCATAATGGGTTGTTAAACTTGAGTTGTGAATTTTGGATTTAAGGAATTGCTGACAACTACTAATCACTATTGGCTTGCATAAGATTGTGTTAGGAGGACGCATTGTAAGTGGGTATTCATGTTATGCTAGTAAGCATAAAATTATAATGGGCATAGTGGTGCTTCTTACAAGAGACCCACAATTGAGGATGACCTCATTGCCAAGCAAACTAATTTCTATAGTAGGCAGAATTGCAAATTCATAATGAATTTGATTACTAATCTCATTGCTTGGTTATGGAACAATCAATTTGGATTGTATTATCAGATAATGATTGATTGTTTGGCTATTTGATGAATGTGCTAGGGGTATACACTGCAGGAAGATAATGTGTGATGGCCTGCAAGAGCCAAAAATCATGGGAAGGTTTTCCCTTGTCTTGGAAATGGGTTTCGGGTGAAACTCCATTGGACTTTTTGGAAATGTCTCATCTACACTACATGTTGGTAAGCGACATGAGGGAGATGGTATGGATTATGTCGGTAAGGAATGTGTGAATATGAAATGAGAAAAGGAGTTGGGATGGAAAATCTAGGGGTTGTCAACTCAGAGAAGGGAGCCCCCATTCCTCCTTAATGAAGGAATACTGTGTTGGCAAATGGATAAGTATTATATGACCCTAGCTAATAATACATGTGTCAAATTGTTAAACTCAATATGCAGAACATGTTTTGATTTTATTTCCATTATGACCGATTGCTTGAGTATGAGTAAGGCCTACATGGCACACATCGGGAAAGGGTGAACACTTTTCCAATGTCGAGTCATGAAAGAGTTTTCAATATTGACTACACCCTAGGGAGTGGATGCACTCTTGGTGTTTCAATACTTGATAGTGAATGATATGAAATATGATTACAGTTTTAGAGCAATAACGCTGATGAGTTTGCTTATATTGCTTGTGTTGACAAGCTAAATAGATGCAATTTGGTGTTGCACACTAAAGAGAAAAGGCAAACGGTTGTTGTGAGGGGTTACGAAGTAAGGGATATTGTTGATATAAGTGTATGTTGGTATAAGTGTATTATTGATATAAGTGTGCATTATTGTTGGTATAAGTGTATGTTGGGCTGTTATATGCCTAGAGATCCATAGTAGATCCTGGACCTGGAAATGGTCATGGTAAAGTTCCAAGCCCAGTTGGCATGAGGGCGTGTTGGCTAGACATTAATTATTGATGTTGTGGAATAGCCTGCATGATGGCCTAACATCCAAGTCCATAGGCAACCCCAAGGCTTGCAAAGTGAAGCAGGATCCTGTGGACCAACGAGGAAACACACAATATAGATAAGTATTGGATTATTTTTCTTATGAATGTATATGTGTATACAATTTGGTTATGATTTTTTAAGCTCTTGTTCTAGAGATAAAATCGATGAGAATAAACTAAACATGTGAATCTATTCAATGTTTGGATATAGGTATCACTGGGAGCAAGGACTTTGAGAGCATCCTAGGGGTGCAGGTGGACATGTGACTATCCTGGACAGCTCGGAATGAGCAATAATGAAAAACGTGCTACTAAGATTGTGAAGGTCCTAGTAGCCAAGACAAACCATGTAGGGAGGCTCCATGGTTGAGAGGTATGAAATAGACTGGAGACACTAAGTGTAATGACCAAGACAGATTGGTCCAGCATTCATGGTAAAGTGAACGAGGATGAGAGCATGAAAAGCCATAGCGGTGGTGTGGGTTCCAAGATGGAACAAAACAAAGAGGAAAAAAAACTCTTGCTACTCTCTCTTGCCCTTTTAATTTTATATATATATATATATATATATATATATATATATATATATGCGTTGTGAAAACAAAAGATTGTTGAATGCATGTATGACTGAAATGGAATTTGTTTATTTTCTTAAAGTAAATTGTGAATGCTAGGATGGTTAACTCCCTGCCCAAGAATGGACATGAATGAGCTCGTGTGCCTGTTGGGAAGGCATGGAAAATATGAAAGTCTCCTTGATGAGACTTGGACTATCATGTCAATTAGGTAATTAACTGACTGATATTAATGTCTATATTATGCTTGGCTTGACAGAATTTCAATGGTGCATTTCACAAGTGAGAAAAGTGAAAACCATTTGTGCACATTGATCATGACAGCGGATCAAAAGTTGTTGGACTTGGCTAGAAGTCTCCTTCAAATGATTCCCAGGACCTAAGAGAATCTTGGAGAGATGCTCAAGATACAGAAAAGGTAGAATGAAATGAACCAGCAGATTTTGCAAGACTCTATTGGTTTTCAAAGGGAGGTGAAAAGCCTTCTAGGAGCAATCGGCAAGGGAAAGGAAGGTGGATTAGGGATGGGACATTTGTCCAAGTGACCCATTAAGAAATGGCCCAGGCATGAAGAGTCAAGGAAAATTGAGCAGGTAAAGATGAAGCATCCAGTGAAATGTTGGGAATGCAGAGGACATCATTTACACCGGGACTTCCCAATGAAGGAACATGAAGAGGGAAACAGCCACAAATTTCCTAGACTTCAGGATAAGTTGAAAGATGAGAACCAGCGAGAGAAGTTCATGGAAGCTGAGAGTCTTGGTCCTGAATGTTTGAAGTAAATAATTGAACGTGGGATAGATATGCAAAATTTTGAAATTTTGGATGTGCAAATCGTATATGTATTCCTATGTATTGGAAGACCAAGGACGGTGTTATTCCAAGGGGGGGGGGGGAATGTAACACCTCGGTTTTGACCCTGTTTGCATGATGTATATAATGTAATTAATCATGGTGAGGAGCTAAAGGAAAAATCTCCACCATCGATTTGGTTGTGTATGTTTTGGAAATAGGGATAGTTGTCGATGGTATATCGTGCTATTCAACACATTATAGTTTGGAATCATGTAAATACGCACACGAATTAAAATAAACCTACAGCCAACTATGACGATGCAATGTTAAAATGAAAAGGGCATGATTCCAAAGGATGATGGTGGAGGATGTCAAACCTTGGACTATGGGGGGGGGATCCATGTGTCACCACCCTATTTGATTTTCCCATCTTTCCTTATCTTATTCAACTACCACATTAAAAATTTTGTTGATTAGTTGGGGGTAGTTATTGCTGGGCAATGGTGTGTGGCAGGACTGTCAGCCCTTGCCCACATGCACACTCCACCACCGGACTCTCACTTCACATGGGAAAGGAGGAAAACAACTCCATTCTCCCCCATTCCTCCATTATGTTCATCCACATGTAGTGACAGTCGCTCCCTTCTCCTCACACACAGGCTGGAATTCTTCATTATTTTCTCCTCATGCAGCAAGTTGGGGAGTCGTTTTCTACCATCCACGATTTCCCTATGAAGGAGCCATTCACGACTTTTGCTGTGGGGGAGTGTTTCCATACCAATTTTTTGGTCGATGTATATGTTTTTCCCCTTGTGAACATGCTGAGATTCTGATCACCTCTTCTATTTCGGGCTGTGTATTTCTCGTTGTTTCAGTGTTGAGATCGGGGCTATTGTTTTCCCTCTCTCACGTTGTTTGTCGGTTTGGGTGGTGTTCCTTCCATTCATGTAGAGAACTGGTTTTCTGGTGGCATTATTGAGCTGTGTATCATTTTCCATCCTTCATGGTGGATCGTGAGCTATAGACCGTTGTGTCTTTTCCTCTTGCGCATAGGTTGAGAGCTTGTTCTTTCCCTTTTTCCACCTGTGTAAGTCCTCCAGCCATTACATTGGGGATTGTGTGTTATTTGGGGTCATGGAGGATGGTTTGTTGTTGATTGCCACATCCATTGGCTAAGTTGTCCCATGTCTATGCTGGGAGTTCTACTTCTTCCCCAATTGCGGACTGTGTAAGGTTTCCATAGTTCTCATTGTGAGTTTGGGGCTGTTGATGTACCTAGGTTTTGGGTTGCTATTGAGTTTTTTTGGCCATGCTATGGCCAAGAACAACCTCGAGTTGTCTTTTGGACCTGAAGTGTGTTTCACCTTTTTTTTGGGATTGTCACTCAATTGTCTTTCCCTTCTTCACAGAGCTGTGAATGGATTGTTTTGGTGCAGTATGTAGTGGTTGGTCTTCAGACTATTGAGAGTGGGATTAGAGGCTGGGTATGCTTGAGAAGACTGGTGTTGAAGCCACCATCTTAGCATTTATCCTTTCCTAGCTCCTTGACCACCTGGTAATCCTTGCTATGTGGGCTTAGCTGATTTGTGTACCTTGGCTATGTGTAATCCTGCATTGACCCTTACTCCTTGAGGAATCATGGCTAGCTCAGGGGTGGCAGCATTGCTAAGAGATTGATGAGCACGCTAGCCTACGGTTGGGTGGAACATTGCAGCGACGTAGCTGGTTACGGGGCAAGTTCTTCATTAAAAGACAAGTACTCCTGACTATTTCCTCTTTGTAATCATATCTACTATTTCATGAACTCTGATGAACATGTTGAATGATGGAATGTATATGTTTTTCTTCCATTGAATGTTGAGTAACTGTATATCGTTTTATTGTTTTACACATCTTAGTATGCATTATGTTAAGCTTTTAATATCAGCATTTATTCTTGTTCATGTTCATGGGGCTATTTTTCCGTCTGTATGTTTTACTACAAAGCATTTTATTTTGTTAGTTTTTACTTGTGTAAAACTTCATTGGGCTAGTTGCCCATTTGTTGGGTGTTAGTAGCATCCTCTTGCCAGGTCGGAGGGTTGGGGATGTTACACATCATGTGGGAGACCCTGTTATGGTCCTGGACCAAGACATGGTACCACTATGATGACTGGTGGTTAGGTAAGGACATTGTTTTAAAACTGAGTTATTGTTCAATTTTTAATGTTTCCATACTATATGTAACATATTAAAATATTCATAATATATGCAATATTTACTCTTCCAGGAGATTGATGCCTCTCATGAGGGTGGTACTGCACCCGGTGTGGTTGTACCCAAGGCCCAAAGAACCACTATTAAGGTAATATTTAAACACTTGTCATTTTGTTATTACATATAATTTTGTTAATGTATGTGTTAGTCTTGATTAATTTATTAAATTGTCTAATATTTACAATTTTTGAAGTTGCAGGAACCCCACTTAGAACGTGATGCTGGAGACGTTGATATCAACGAAATAGTCCAAGGTGGAATTTACGATTACTTGAAGAATGTAAGTACATGGGTTATGACTGAATCTTGTTCGAATTATTTAAATTTCTTACTGTACACTCCTTTATAGATTGCTAATGTTTATAATTTTTAAACTTGCAGATGCTATTAGCATCTAAAGAGGGGCAAGAAATTGACGGAAGTGGTCACTCCCATGGTGGAGATATGTCCCAGGAAGGGGTAAGTATATTACAACATGTTATTTTTTTAGTACATATTATTCCATCCATTCAAATCCATGTCTAACTATGGTAATACTTTATGAATGCAGACGCCATCATAGATCCCTGCATCGCCTCTTTGGTTTGGATCTTCCCATAGTCCAAACATAGATAAGGGGGTTGTTTAGACTAGATGAGGTCCCTCTTCCTTGAAGAGAGTGAGTGTGCATGAGGATCAACCTACTCATCCCACAGTAATGTACACACTTACAATGGAAGTTGTTGGTTAGCTCTGAATTCACTTCACAAGTGGTTTTTCTTAACGTTATTTTCCCATGTTTACAGCATCAGGATGTAGAGTCATCTGTACTAGAATTTAGTGGGATTATTTATTCTGTGGTCAATGACACATCTACAATAGGGATAAGTCACACTAAGGTACATCTACTTGAACATTTGTAATTGTACATTTCATTTGTATTGTTTATGGACATGCACGTTGTCTAACTATTTAATCATTTGGTGAATGTAGCCACACCCTGGTCCATTAGTGTGCACAACTAAGGTTGATGTTCAACCTATGGCTCGTCTTAATACTTAAGAGTCTTAGCATAATCCCCTAGAAATGGTTTTTTCAGTGAGATGTTCATTTTTTACATAATTGATTAGTACTTTATCATTCATGTACATGTCAATAATTCTTGAGACAATTGACATATTTTTTTTAATTCGTAGAGAAGCATGGAAGAGAGGCTCTCTGCAAGGTAGAGGACAACCTAGGAACCTATACCTTCGACACCAGATCCACCTATACCCTCGACGGATGCAATGAGTCTTTGTTTTATTTACAATTGAGTCATATTTTAATTTTTCAAACTTTGTTATTGATGGATAGTACTAGTTCAGTTACCTAATCAAGAAATATTTTCATTGATTTGCAGTCGCCAAAGATCCACAGTTGTCATAGATAGAGATGAAAAGCATTAGGGTACGGGAAAAACAAGAGAAAGTTATATTTTTGATGTGTTAGTCCAAGACAAATATGTATTTTTATGTACAATCTGGAGTTAGAGTATAGGGGCGCGGTCCAAGACAGATGTACTTTTGTTTGCACTTGTACATCAAATATGTTTTTGATACATGTACATTGATAGACCATATATAGGCCTTCTATTTTTGTATTATAACTTTCATGATATAAAAAATATTTCATATCAAGGCTCTTGAGATATTCATGGTTCAGCCTTTTAAGTGTGATTATACACATGTGGCGAAGAATGTTTCTATGTGTAATGTTCCCAATTTTTTTTATAGATTTTACAATTACATGGAGGTATCAGTTATAAATTTGAGAACAATGCACAATTGCAATATTACGTAATGACAAAAATGTACATTTTATTTGTTTTTTACCACAATCCAATTGCATATACCATGTTATATGAACAATGTCAAATTGTATTCAAAAAGATGGAACATAGGTCTAATACACATAAGCACCCAGCACAGCTAAGCAACTAATCCAACTTGGTGGAATACAAAAGCACCTTACCCACATAACAACCTAACAAACGTTTAAAGGATGCATGAAGTTGACACACTTAAGTGATGCACCAGTGTGGTCTACATAAATAAAATTATTGTTTGGCACGATGTCTTTCATCTAACGAATACATGGGATACACATCAAACCTAAAGGTATCCGAGTATTATAAGGTTGAATCAAAATAATGGTTATGACTATATCATGCACATTATGTATGTCATGTACATTATTTTATCATTTTGTTAATGTACATGGAATTTGATGAATGACCTCAAGTAACAACTTTGAAAAAGATGAAAGTTATCTGTGATTTTATTATAGTTTAAATTAATTAGAGAAGTATTATTATGAATCTTGTTTTATAAATTCATGTTTATGGAGTATTATTCAAAGCATTCATAGTGTGAAGATATATATATATATATATATATTGTAATAATTGCGTAATAGAATGGCCACTTGTTTCTAAACATAAACATGTTCCATTGCATGGTTACTGACGTAATGGAATTGTCTCCTCCTGCTTTTCATCATACAAATGCTCAAATATCTTGGATGAGGGGAATATCTACAATCTCCTTTAAGCTGACCTTTATGTGCAAAAATTTCACATTCACTTACTGAGCAAAACCCTAGTTTCCAAAATTGACCAAAAAAATTATCCCTTGTCCATGGACCCAGAGTAGAGGGCCACTCTAGCACTATCCCGATGTACTGAATCCAACGGAGACGACGGTTCATCGATATGAGAAACGGTCATCAATCTATGGAACATTGAATCCCACTTCCTACAGGCTTTTAGGGACACTCGTTGAATCCCTAACCGGGGCATAGAGTGGAAACCATGCATCAAAAAGGGCTTTCAGTGGGTCATGTAAGCATGTTTAGGTAGGTTCCATGTGGGAACACTATCCACACATTCATGGTCAAGGAATTTGAAAAGCCGACCCATATCTGCAGAAATTGGACATTCACTTACTGAGCAAAACCCTAGTTTCCAAAATTGACCAAAAAAATGATCCCTTGTCCATGAACCCAGATTAGAGGGCCACCCTAGAACTATCCCAATGTCTTGAATTGAACGGAGTGTATGGTTTGTTGATCCGAGCAATGATCATGATTCTATGGCACGTTGAATCCCACCTCCTACAGGATTTTAGGGACACCTGTTGAATCCCTACCCGGGGCATAGAATGGAAACCGTGCATCAAAAAGGTATTTTGATGGGTCACACAAGTGTGTTTAGGCATGTGTTATGTGGGAACACTAACCACACCTTCACGGTCAACCAATATGTGAATTTGAACCCCATGTGCAAAAATTTCACATTCACTTACTCAGTAAAACCCTAGTTTCCAAAATTGACCAAATCAATGGTCTCTTCTCCATGGAACCAAATTAGAGGGCCACCCTAGCACTATCTCAATGTACTAAATCCAACGGAGCTAACAGTTTGTCAATCCGAGCACTGGTCATGATTCTATGGCATGTTGAATCCCACCTCCTACAGGCTTTCAAGGACACTTGTTGAATCCCTACCCAAGGCATAGAATGGAAACTGTGCATCAAAAAGGGCTTCCAGTGGTTCGTGCAAGCGTTTTTAGGCATTTTTTTATGTGCAAACACTAGCCACACATTCACGGTTGAGAAATATGTGAATTTGACCCCCATGTGCAAATATTTCACATTGACTTACTAAGCAAAACCCTAGTTTCCAAAAATGACGAAACAAATGGTCTCTTATCCATGGAACCAGATTAGAGGGCTACCCTAGCACTATCCCGATGTCCTAAATCCAACGGAGATGATGTTTTTTTTATCCAAGCAATGGTCATGATTCTATGGCATGTTGAATCCCACCTCCTACAAGCTTTTAGGGACACTTGTTGAATCCCTACCTGGGGCATAGAATGAAAACCATGCATGAAAAAAATATTATATTTAAAGGTTTCAATGATCTCACTACATGCACACTAAATTCAAAGTTCTTTCTTGTGTAATTTAATAAATATAAGTGCAATACAATGTATTTCAAGGTTTCAATGAACTTACTACTTGCACACCAATTGGATATATCTAATTAAAAATTGTGAGTTTGGATTCATTAAATTACAAGTTAAGTCAATGCTCAAGTGTAATTTAATAAAACTAAGTGGAATACATGCTTCACGTTTCATCAACACCAACAACACTATTCAACAAACCTGATGCACCCAATGACTAATCACTCTGCATTAAAGGAACTACAATGGAATCTAAAGACCGATAACCAACTTCGTGAATCAACATGATTTGAAGCATAAGTCCACCAAATTTGAAAAATTTGAGTTGGACATTAGATTGATTCTGAATTGAGTTATGACACTAATATAAGATTAGGGTTAGGATTAGGGTTTCCTTGGTAGGGTTATGGTTATGGGCCATGCATTTTAAACAATAAACCCTAGTTAGGGATAGGGTTTTCCAAGTCTGGCCTTCGTTGGCATGAAATGCATTGTCCAGCTTTGGCCCTCATTGGTGTGACTGTATTGTTCCCTACTGAGTGAAACCCTAGCTTTAGAAACCACCATAGACGGAGGTCATCAGGAAATGGACAGGAGGGAGAGCCCCCCCAGCTAAAATCCCACATCATGAATCCAACGGAATTGACGGTTTGTGGATTGGAGGCTCGAGCATCGATCTATGGCGAGTTGTAGGTCACCTCCAGATACCGTTCAAGGACACATGGTGGACTTGTGCCCAGTTGGTCAAAAAACTCATGGAGCCACAATTTTGAATTCTGTCAACTCCTACTAGCGTGTTTGGGAATGGGAAATATGGCAACGCTGACCGCATCCCCACTGACCATGGCTTTCTAGCTTTGGCCCTCGTTGGTGTTATTACATTGTTCTGTACTGAACGAAACCTTAGCTTCAGAAAACACCATAGATGGAAGTCACTAGGAAATGGATAGGAGGGAGAGTCCCCCCCTAGCTAAAATCCCATGTCACGAATCTAACAGAATCAATGGTTCATCGATCGAAGGCATGAGCATCAATCTATGGCGAGTTGCAGGTCACCTCTAGATACCATTCAGGGACACCTGGTGGACTTGTGCTCGGTGTGCAAAAAACCTCATGGAGCCGCAATTTTGAATTTCGTCAACTCTTCCTGGCATGTTTAAGCATGGAAAATATGGCAACGCCAATTGCATCCCCACTTCTCGTGGCTTTTAGTGCATCAATGACTTAATGTTACTTTTGAGTTGTCGAGCTATCATTGCTAGTATGTTGTTTTGTTTCAGGATTTTTATAATACATGATCAATGAGAAACATGAGTAAATGAGTTTATTGTTATCTTTTAATTGGAAATTAAACTCCTTAATAAAATCATATCTTTTAGTTGAAAATTAAAATATCACAATTTCAATTACACCAATGACTGAACATGTCAACCTCCCAAAATTTTCTATTATGCATTACATGAAACATTAACATTTCAAAAGCATGAGAGGTTCCAAATTTTGTTTGTTTATAAAGTTTATCTCTTAATATCTTCACATGCATGATGTTGACCTACTTCACATGCATAATGTTAGTGCATGTTACTTTTGAATACTTCATATGCACAATGTTGAATCATGTTACTTTTGAGTTCTTTGTGTCAATATTAGTAGGTTATTTTCTTCCACTTTCAATGTTCAAAAAAACATAATCAACTAAAAACAAAGTTACATAAATCTCTTATTATCTTTTATTATCTTTTAAGTAGAAATTAAACTTCTCAATAAAAAAAATGAGATGAAATTACGACACTACTAGGCACTACCCCTTTGGAAATGGACATGCGAGTATAAGAGGTGAGTTGTCAAGAAGGAAATTATACAAGCCTTAAAACATAAGTTTATCATTGCAGCATCTTGTTTCCATAATCCTAGTTGTATATATCAGCTGAAAACATTGACAATATTACCTACTTGAAAAATTAGGGCTTTAGTCCTGTAAGAGAGCCTACAAAGAACTTTGATAGTATGACCTATAGAGGTACATGTATGTATTCTAATGTTATGTATATCATGTGAATGAGAACTTGAAATGTTCATATGATTGATATATATGTTTTATTGATCATATGTAAAATTTGGCATGTTCATTAGCTTGACATACATGAGAACTTTTGGCATATTTATAAACAACATTATGGAAAATTTTGCATATCAAGAACACAAAATTAACATATTCATAAGAAACATACATGGGAAAATTAAAATTATGATACATACCTCATCATGCTAAATCCCACCTATTATCATACAACCAAGCCCTCTGGATCATCTCTTATAATGATGGTCTCCATTAGACTCTCATGCTCTGTATCTAGTAAGAAGTAGCGTACAAGAACACAAAATTGACATATTCATAAGAAACATGCATGGGAAAATTAAAATTATGATATATACCTCATCATGGTAGATCCCACCTATTATCATACAACCAAGCCCTCCAGATCATCTCTTATAATGATGGTCTCCATTAGTCTCTCGTGCTCTATATCTGGTAGGAAGTAGCATACCTTCGATGAATTCCGGCTAGGCATTGTTTGTACATGGAGGATTGTACCAGATTAAGTTGGTAAAGTGATACACACTTGCACCTGGTTTGTAATACCTGCAAACATATCCACCCTTCTTTCTTGCATTGTTGTCATGTGTAAGGTATTCACCTTTAAAAACCATAGACCCAATGGGGAAGTGGTTGTTTTCATCATCAGTCATGGACATAATGAGGGTTTGCTTTCCCTCTATACAACATGCCAACCAGTAATCACCACCCCATTCACTATCTTTTGAGGCACCACTGCATATATGTGTCCTGCATAGTATGATTGTAGGTATATGATCAAATATTTTTCATGTGACACAAGGCCATTAATGCGAGTTTCAAGACTACATAAATTTTACAAAAAAATGTTAAGGACATGCATCATACCAAGTTGTGCAAGGTCTGATACATGATCAAAATCATAGAAATAGACGATCGGTCTTCTTCCAATAGAGTTAACTCAACAATTGCACATTGATCAAGTAGAAGTGATATGCGATCCCATCCATCAACCTAATCCAATGATTCACACACATCCTAGTCACCATCAAAATAAGGCGGGCAAAAACAAGCAAGTTTTCTAGTCGAAATTTCAAATATTGGGTTATCAGAGCTTTGAACCAAATGAAATCCACGAGTCCCAGGAACAATATTGCATTCCCATGCATGTGAACAATCTATGTCTACCACCTCCCAAAAAAATATCTCCACATGTCTCTTTCTTGTGGATTCTACTCGCATAGCTGATTCCTCTCCCGTTACTGACGTGTACCACCTGACTATAGCCTTCGAGCATTTTGAATAGTAGATATTGTAGATAATTTTAATTCCTCTCTCTGTAGGGTTGTTTTGACACATCCTCTGGTTCCATCATGCTCTCCTTTACCATGCCCAGTCTCAAAATAGTTCCACTTATAGTGGAACTTTGTAGTTTTTATGCAATGAACACAACCATTGAAATATGCGTGCATTTTTTAACTGACCAGCACATCCATCAGACCCAATCTAGTGTCAATCCATCTATATGTTCCTTCCCTTCAAATGATCATAGAACATGATGAAGCAATGACGTACATAGTGGAAGTCATGGCACCTATCATCACTTATGTAGAAGTGATATTCCTTTGGAATTTCTCTTTGCTCTTCACTGTTATTTGGGCCATGCCTATATGTGATATGCACCATCAAGGAAACCTACTCAGAGTGATAATACCTACTTTGGATCTCATTTTGAGGTTGCAGAGTGTAGTTCTTGGCAAAATCAACAATTGAAAGTATAGTACCACGAGGAAATGTATCTTTGCATATTCTAAACTTCTCATCCTGCCATCATGCCAAGTGGACATGCTAAACATATTGATGTGTCTTTTCAAGAAATTCCTTGACGAAGACACTAACTTGTACCTGTTGACACAAATTGATCTCAATATCAGGTTTTTTTCTAAGAAAGGAATGAAATGCAACTATTCAAACATAAATTTATAGATAAATGCATGTACCTAAGACGTCACCAATTTTTTTTTTGCTTTCTTTCCCTGGGACTATTTCATAGCTGATATATTTGAAACTTTTCATGTATGTAACCATATTCCCAAATTCATTGTCTCCAGTCTCGTGCATACATTGGCTCAATAATGCCATTCCAGCATAGTTGGAGCAAGTTCCATCCAAACATGATTTTGCATAGTAAGTTTTCCCCTCAGGCCTATTGCACATGATACTATGAATGAATTCTCTTGATGAGGTCAGTGGTATTGTCAAGGAGCAATCCTGCACATGGTTAGTATGCAACACACAATGAATGTAGAAAAATGTTTCATAGTAGTATAATTATTCTACATGGTATCTACAACAACAAGTGTTACGAAGAGTATTTATTCTAACATACGAGGGCTTACATTTCTCAAAAGATCTTTGCCCCAAATTCAATTGTCTATGTTCATTCCTAAATTTCTCGTATAGTTCTGTCTGTGCTATATCAAGAAGATGATTAATATGTGGTTCACGGTCCTTTGAACCCCTTCTCAGTTTTAGTACATCCTTCCAGTTTGAAGAAGGCCTTGTGTGATAATGCCAAAAACTCTGCACTAGTCCCTTTACTGCATCAACTAGCTTCATGTCACGACGTGGCAACCGACCAATAAAGGCCCAAAAATTTGTCTAGGCGGTTGTGTCAAGATGTTATCTTCTAATAGAATACCTATGGAGGGTTTTTGCATTCAAATTAACTAGTTTAGATGTAAGCTTGAGAAAACGAAGGACCCTGGTGTTTTTGTTTACAATTGCTTGTGACAACACACAACGAGCGGCATTGTGGTCCTTAAACCGTGTGTTCTTACCAATTTTACCAAAGGCCTCTACTAAGATTTTAACTATATGGGAACTTGGTCCATAATTCTTTATCATCTTTATCCCTAACGATTTCCTAACAATATTCATGCCCCTATATTTTAACAATGATAAAAATAATCTACATTTATCTTCATCACATTTAGAAACAAAATATTCATTTAGTATATGTTGAGTTTGATAAGCAATACTATGTTTAGATAGCATACCTTCAATGGAATTGATGAGTCCTTCATCAACTTGTATACGCTTCGGATTTCTTCGACGTGTTCTTTCTAATGGAGGTAAGGGGGTTGGATTTATATCATCTAGTGCATCAACAATATGCTCCGGCATTTTAGTAGCAAGTTCTTGCCCTTAATTCTCTTCCTGGTAGTTGGATGGTGGGAGTCCAACATCCTCATCGATGGTCCGAATAATATTTTCTTCTTCAACAATAGGCTCCATGTCCAATGCATCTTCAACAGTAGGCTCCATGTACAACACCTCTTCATGAGCTTCGTCTTGAGATGGTAGCTTATCACTTTGACTTGATGTGGGATTTGAAACATCCCCTAATGAGCACCTACATTTTTCTTCTTGAATACTTCCATGGGGTGCTTGTTCAACAACTATTGTGGAAATTGAAGGTCCCTCTAATGAATGCTTCATTTTTTCTTGTGCTGGATTAATAGGATGAACAGCCATATCCTCTATAATTGGATTTGGATTAGTTTCCAAAGAAAGCCTCCAATTCATCATGTCTATTATTTTCTTTTCTTTCTCTTATTCGATGACTTCTTGAGGTCTCTTCTTCCTTGCTGATTTTCTTCCTCGGTTACGTACATCCCCATCACCACAATGATCAATTCAATATAGTTTGTTTTTGTTGCTCCTCAATTACAAGCTTTCAAACCTTTAACTTGCTTTATAGCTATTGATCCTTTAAGGTGCTTCAATCTTCCTTCTCAATTGTTCATATTTCCCATCAAACAATAATGAATGGGAAAATTTACCTT
>LPNX011181429.1:9102-41602 GCA_001517045.1 Pseudotsuga menziesii | reverse complement strand
TATTTGATTTTATTATTTTGAATGGTTTTTGTGCATTTACAAACCAAGGGTTGAAGTGGTTTGTAATGTTTAAACAATACCATGGGTTGGTTTAGGTGTGTTTTTCATTTACATTTTGTAAGAATTGGATAGGTTAATTTAGGAGTAAAAACCATGCATTGGTTATATGGCTCACAAAAACCATGTACTGGTTTGTTAAGGAAAATTACTATTATAATTTGTTTAATTAGGAATGATTTTTGGTGTTGAAATTGCTGCTAAAACTGTTGTTGTTACTTGCTGAAATTGTTGCCATTACTTACTGAAACTGTTGTTGAAATTGCTATAGTTACTCGATGTAACTATTGTTGTTACTCACGAACAATCTTGAAATAGTTTATTTTATTGTTATTACCTGCCTGTAACTGCTACTGTTACTCCCAAGCAGTTTCGAGACTACCACATTTCTTTATTAAAGTTAAAGATATTTTTTATCTATGTTTTTAATAGATATGTATTATGCATTTGGTATATGACAAAGTAAATTATGGATCTCGTCAGAGGCTCATACTTTTGCTACTGTGCACATATTGTAATTATGCATGTAACTAATTTACATTATATATATAATGGTGTGTGCTAGTTTAGTTCAATGTAATGCAAGGAGGTGTTACAGAACCCTTGATGTATATCTGAATCAAAGAAAACTAGTCCAAATTTAACCAAACCCAACCGTTGCAAAACATTTTAATAAATCCCATAATGCAACAAAATGCAATAAGGAACATAACCATATTGGAACGTGATTGGAACATCACCATGGAGCAATGTCACAATCTAGATTAACACTCAAAGAATGTCATAATCCAACACAACATTTCATAAACATCGCAATGTAGCAAAATGATAAAGGAATGTATCAAATATAACATAACCCTTCAAAAAAATTCAAATATAAATGTGGGAATTTATATCAAACAATCCAGTTCTTGTAATCAATGTCATAAAATGTTTAACACCAAGATGCAATAGTAACAACAAACTGGTGTGAAATCCAAGTAAGAATTGAACATTTGATATCTATTGATTCGAACAGATCCTCTTTTCTGCTGGATCTTGGATGCTATTTTGAAGACCCCAAGAAAAGATAAAGATAAATATTTGTTGTGAAAAAATGCCTATTTTTTGTTCTTTGACCAGAGTCTGTAGGTTTGACGGAACATAATGCTTTATATTTCTACAGCCGTAAAGATGTCGTATTCTTCTTTTGTCACATTTCTGTGGCTAAATTCTTGTAAATGTTGGTTAGATGGAAAATTAGTTTTAATTTTAATGTTTTTTATTAAGTATGTTGCAAATTAGATAAAATTTGTTGCTTCAAATCTAAACATCAATAATAAAATTAGAGATATCCAAATTAGTTTTTTTTTCAAAAACACTAATTTAACATATGTTGTACATTTTCAGTAGCCGGGTTATAGATGTAATGCTTCAAATCAACTATAATAATGATGTGTTTGAGAAGCTATAATCAAATGGTTGAAATTTGTGGCAATAATAATGAGTTTCGGCAGCTTGAATAATATGAATGCTTGAAATCAATTGTAATGATAACGAGTTACAACAGCTGTAAACATCTTATCGATGGCTTGTAAGATAAAGCATTTGCAAGAAGTCATGTGTTTGAGCTTGAACTTACATAATTAGGGTGTGAATGCCTCAAATTACTATAACGAATATTTTCCCTTCCATACCGTGAACGAAAGTGATAAGTCTTCATGCAAGCACAACCATCACATTTTTACACTAATCGTTGAAAACATAGTTAAAATTAAAAAGGTACCTTCATCTAATATTAACTTGTCCAACAAAGTCTACTGAATGATGTATTCATTTCAACATAAAGGCAAATTGTGGGGAGAATTCTGACACTTAATTCTCAGTATTTAACATTTGTTTCAACGCAGGAAATCATGACTTGGGGGTTTCGTTGTTTCTTTTCCTCTGTGTGACATTGATGAGACAATAATACAGTTACTATTATGGAAGGAATTGCAATCTATTAGTGTTGACTCGACCGTTCATAATACAATTATTTGATGTTAATGACCCCATCAAACTATTAAAAAGGTGTTATCCTCGCCTCAAGATGCTTTTTTTGTGTTCCCTCTTCTCTAGTCAATGTCAAGAACTAAAGTGTTTCTATCTTTATCTTTCAGCAACTCGAGAGTCGACTTAACACCAAACTTTAGCAAATTTAACCTTCTCTAACAACTTCAATGTAGACTAATCACTTAACTTAATTGGATTGCTAATTTTACTTATGATCTATAAATACTTAATCTCCTTCCTTTCATAATCCATGTCTATTTTCAGTTCTGAAATCATTCTGGAGTTTCAAGCTGAAGTAAAATTCATATGTTTACTCGTTATTATGGTATTGGATAATAACTAGTGGGTAAGCAAATCAAACTACAATGGATTTCTTTAATCAACATGTGTTTGCACATCCATTTGTGGCCAGGTTTGTTGTGATGGTCGTTATATGGCTGACAATGTTGACCGGTATGGCCTCCGCGAAGCTATGCACCAAGACAATCGTTGTATGTCTTCTTACCTTCTTTATTCTCCATTTTACATATTTGTTGATTTTTTTGTCATTTTACTTAATAGATATGGTTTTTATATCTAATAATATTTTTTCTGCAAGAAGAATTTTTTTATAGCTCATAATATGACCATATACACATGCCTATTCTTTGATTAATTTACTAATGCTCTTGAGCTGGTTGATTGAACATTCAGATTCAATCCACATCTGTCAATAGGTTATGTGGGATGCACAATATCATCATTGTTAATGGTCAGTTTCCAGTTCCAACGATCCAAGTTAGTAACAGAGACACTCTCATGATCACAATGTACAACAACTCCCAATATAATGCTACAATGCACTGATACATCTCAAACTCTATATTTAGTCAGATTCATCATAATGGATTTTAGCAAGAGTAAATGTCACGACATTAGTGTGCAATTCTATTTTAGTAACGTATGTATTTGTGCATTTTACCATTGAAAGAGATAGTCTACTATTTTAGTTATAGGTAATGAGCGAGAAAGGGATTCTATTATATTTGCAGGCATGGAGTGCACCAATTCCTCATAGGGTGGGCCGATGGACAAGAATTTATAAACCAATTCCCCATTCACCTAGGGGAGAGTTACACATATAGATTCACCATCACTGGTCAAGAAGGCACTATCTAGTGGCATTCCCACAGTTCATGTCTTCAAGCAACTATGTAAGGAGCTTTGATCATCTATCCCAGAATGGGAACAACTTATCCCTTTACCATGCCTAATGGCGAGGTTCCCATTCTTCTAAGTATGCTACCACTATTTCTAATTTTTATGATCCCCAATTAGAAATATTTAATTGTGCTTTATTTTAATGGAGGGCCTATTTGCATTCACTGGTGAATGGTGGAATAGGACTCCTATATATGTGGTGAGTTAAGCAACCCAAACAGGAGCTTCCCCCAATGTTTCAGATTCGTTTACTATAAATGGACAACCATGAGACATGTGCTAATGTTCCAGTTCAGGAACATTTCTATGCATCTAATAGACTAAAATACTTTAACTATTTTCGAATCGAATAAGAAATTGATATAATATATTCTTTCTAGAGCTCTCGGCTGATGAAGGACAATGGATGCAGATACCTTTCATGTTTCAGTGAAGAGTGGGGAAACTAAGATTCTGTGGGTAATCAATGTTGCACTCAATGCCGATCTATTCTTCCTGATAGGTAGGCACAAAATGACTTTCATGGATGTCGAAGCTTTGTATACGAAGCCCTTTCAGATCAAATTTCTGATGCTCGATCCCGGGAAGACAACAGATGTACTTGTCACTACCAATCAAGCTATAGATAGATATTACATGGATGCTCGAGCATATTCCAGTGGCCATGGAATTCCCTTCGATAACACCACTACCATTGTCATTTTAGATTATGAGGTAAGCTCTAGCAATCCAACCATGCCAAATCATCCATTTTATAATGACACCCACACTACCACTAAGTTTACTAATGGTCTCAAAAACTTGGGCTCACACGACCACCCAGTCTTCATTCCTCAAAGCGTGAACGAGAATTTGTTCTACGCTAAGGGTCTAGGTTTGATAAAGTGTCCAGGACAATCTTTTAGAGGTCCTAATGGATCAATATTTGCAGCGAGTATGAATAACATGTCATTTGTCCTCCGAACAGTTGGAAAAATTAATTACTCATAGAAGTCGTACAAGATCTCATCCGAATCTGCCCAGATCTCATCCAACTCTGCCAAAGAGTTCATGGCTCTTCAATCTAAACCAGTTGAATTAATTTTCTGAACTTAATTTTTAGGTATCTAGTTATTACATCCATTAATGTCAAGACTATAGATTCATGGAGAAGCAAATTCAGTTTTCCTATAAATAGAAGAAGAAGATTGTAAATTAAGTTAGACACAAGAAAGAGAATTCAGAGAGAGAACAGATTGAAGAAGATAGTGTCAAAGCTTAATCTTCTGTGTGTTTGAAGATGTCAATAGCCAAATCTCTGTAAAAGGTTAAAAATCTCTATAAATTTTAATTTTGCATTTACTGCAATATATTTCTTTTTTATGTCCCAACAAGTTATATAAATCAAATAGTTTATGGTTCAAATGCATGTTTACTTTGTTGAGATTTTCTCCAGAATTAGTTGAGTAAATGATGTTTACATTTATGGTTTTAGTGAAAGATCAAAGAATCCATCAACATTTTACCCAGTAAAAGTTCCAGGTTTTAGGATAGAGTGGTCGACACAAGTTTCCTTAATGTTTGGTTATATGATTTTGTAATTCTGTTGAATTGTTCATTGTGTCAAATTTTACTTCATATTACTCGTGGGTGAAAAACACTTGTAATTTCTTAAGTTTTTCAAACTAATAAATATCCTTTGTAAATTTCAACTAAAAATAAACTAGTTGAGCAAGTGAGTCAAAGTAAAACTATTGAGGCTAACTTGTAGAAGTAAACCACTTGAAGTTAATCAGTGGAAAAAGTTGTAAAACCTACAAGTTATCGAAGTAAAACCTCTCAAAGTGAAGTGAGTTGGTAAAACCGACAAGTAAGAACTTGTCTAGGTAAAAGAGTCGGGTCGAAAAGTCCAACCATATTAGACTTCTCTACTCAAATTTAGACAAGTTTTACCTCAAAAGTAAAAAGAAAAAGGAGGTTGACATGAAAATTTTATAACTAAGCGGTAACTCAAGTTTAGCTGGCTCAGTTTTTGCTAACTGGTATAAGAGAAAGGTTTAGGAAATAAATATTATCTTATAAAGGAAAAGGTAATTTTCTAAGGAAAATTAAAAAATTAAAAATGGCTTCTACTTCTAGTTCAAACATGTTGAGTTTGCAAACCCTAATTTTTATAGGAAAGAATTACGAATATTGGTCTCTAACAATGAAGGCTTTGTTCAGAGGACAAGATGTTTGGGAAATTGTCCATCATGGTTATGTAGAACCAACATATCAAGCATCATATAACAATATCACACAAGCTGAGAAAGATTCCCTGAGGGAACAGAGGAAGAAAGATGGAAAGGCTCTATTCTACATACATCAAGCCATGCATGAAATCATACACCCAAGAGTAGCAGCAGCAATCAACTCTACGTAGGAATGGGACACATTGGAGACTTCGTATCAAGTCTTGGACAAGGTAAAGACTTCCAATTTGTAGATTCTTAGAAGAGATTTTGAATCTATGTCAATGAAAGATTCAGAGATGGTAGACTCATTCTACACCAGAGTTGTTGGTTTGATAAATCAACTTAAATCTCATGGAGAAACCATAATAGACCAAAGGGTGGTTGAAAATTTTCTTAGAATACTTCCCCCAAGATTTGAATCCTTGGTTGTGACCTTAGAAGAACACACATACATGTCAGTGTTTACCATTGATGAGTTGCAAGCTTCACTCATCAATCATGAACACATAACTAGCAGAACAAATACATCATTGGAAGTTGCATTTGTAGCACAGTCATCCATAAGTCGTGGAATAGGCAGGGGGAAAACAACTCCATAGGTAGAGGAAGGAGTTCTTCAAGAGGAGGATGTGACAGAAGTCCTGCAAATGTTGATGATAGAGGAGAGAATCAAAATTCTAGTCAGCCAAGTGGTCAAAGGTTTGATAAATAAAAAATTTAATGTCATTATTGTAAGAAATTTAGTCATTATGCATATGAATGCAGGAAGAAACAATATGACCAAGGAAGGAAAATTCCAAATCAGTTGATCAACACTAGCACTCCAACAAGTGCAATGTTAATGGAATATGCATATCCAATTGAATGGAATGTTATCCAAGAAATTCCACATGAGATATGGTACTTAGATTCAGGTTGTAGCAATCATATGACTCGTAATTTCAAATTTTTTTCTAGTATAGACAATTCAGTTCAAACTGATGTTACACTTGGAAATAATGTCCAAGTCACTATTTTGGGAAAAGGTACTGTAGGTATTCTAACCAAATAGGGGGAGAGTAAGTTTATCCCTGATGTCTATCCTGTCAAAGGTCTGAAACATTATTTGTTGAGCATTGGACAACTGATACAAAAAGGCTACAGATTCTATAGACAATAATATCACTATTTGATTAAAGACGAGCATCCAAGCAACCAACTAATAACAAAAGTTCAAATAACAAGCAATCACTTATTTCCATTGAGGATATTTCCAGACATGAAAGGAAATACAAATATAGGGGCTGCATTGAAGGAAAAAAGTAAAGAAGCAGTCGAGCACTTCGACAAGAAAGAAAATGATAGCGCTGATTTTCAAGATGCATTTGAAACAGAAGTTCAGAATGAATCCTGGTTGTGGCATTTTAGATTTGGACATCTAAATTTTGATGGGTTGAAGCTACTGCACACAAAGAATATGGTGAAAGGATTTCCATTGATTGACAAACCAGAAAGAGTTTGTGAAGGCTGCATTTTTGGAAAGCAACATAGATATACTTTTCCAGTTGGAAAGTCATATAGAGCACGCACACCACTTGAAATTGTGCACTCTGATATTTCTGGTCCAATGTTGTCACATGCCCCAATTTTGTAAAATAATGTTATCTTATTTTGATATTATTCCCAAACATTATGTTAAATTTAATGCTAAGTGGAAACTAATGACTCAATAGAGTCAAAAATGTGGAATGTAATTATGAATATTTAATTTTTTAATAAATAAAAATGGAGACAACAGAATGGGAGAGCTGTTAAAAAGAGTGTTACTGGTCAAGTGGTGGAAGGAACTAGGTGGAGAGAAAAATGCAAGTGGAGGCATCCTCAAACACTTCCTGTGTTGTAGGTGGCAACTTCCCTACATTTGGGGTCATGATCCCCCAAGAAAGTGGGATTAGAGAAGGTGACTCAATTAATGACAATTAACCCAAAAAAGACCTAGGAAATCTTATTAAAAATGCCCAATGTAGAGAGTTGAGGCTGCTCATTATTCCAGGAGAAGAATCATTCAGGTGAATGCACTTCAAGGAATACATTGGAAAAAGGGAAAACAAAATTTAAGGAAGGTTTTTTGAGGGGTAAACTACAGGAAGTTTATCTTGTGTAGCTTGCAACTGAAGATCTCACTATAGTATGCAGAGTTGGTATTGAGTCTCAGGACTAATACCTTGTTGATTTCTCCATCTAGTTCTATCCAAGCATACTAGAACAAGCTCGGGGGTCCTGAGAAGTCGTTGTTTGAGTGCTCTCCCGGAGTTGGTAGGAAGGAACGACCTCCCATTGCTGTTGTCGTCCAACATTTTTAAAGAGGTTTCATTATCTTTTAATTCCTGTATTATGGCTATTTTCTATGTGTGATATGTAAATGAGTGATGTTACGATATGCTATGTTAGAACTTCTTAGTTATTTCAGATTGAATCTATATTGTGAATGAAATATAAGCCCTATCTATGTTTTTCCCCATCTGAAGTAATCCAGATCGTACTCTAGCACAGGTAGCTTGTTTAAGTAAATAAAGTATGATAAAATTTTAATGAATTGAATATTCATGTTCAATAAAATGTTACTTTCAGTAGATAGATGCTTTCTAAAATATTTTTAATTTGTTTGCAGAAATAGACTGTGCAATTAGTAGGTTAATACAGAATCTTACTTATAGTATTGGCTGATAACAGTAGGTAAATTTTCTATCAATTCTTTTCTACATAGTCTTTATGTATATAAATTGTACCTTACTTGGAAATAGAAGACTTAGATTTATCAACTAGGAATTAATAGTTCATACTATGCATAAGTATAAATGTATTACTGATAGTTTTTCCCATTATAAATATTAAATTTTCCTGTATCTATTGGATTTATAAATAAATAAAAAATATGGTAAGGATTTTAGTAGTCCTCACTAAGCTTAATAGTTTTACGATAAAAGTAACTTAGGGTTAAGTAAATTATTGTAAAACTATATTATAATTTCATAGAATAGTATAAAGATAAAGAATATTGACAAGTATGGAGGTTTTTACATTTTCTTTTCATGTACTCTAAGTAACCCACAGCAATCAAATAAATAAAACCAATGTAAATATTATAGACTATCTCAGTCATAATTAATAAGTAAAATTAAGAATGAATGTATTACTCAGATAATAGTATTATAAATTAAATTATTATTAATATTATTATTCTCAAAACAGAGAACCACTATAGGAAAAACATTAATGAATACATCAACAATAATTACTAGGTAATAACATAGGGAATTACTATCCTATTAAAAAGAAGAGGATCAAACCCTAACTCGTGAATTGAGCATAAATGATAAACTTTGAAGTATAAATTATAAATAAATCCAAGTATTATAGTAACTTGGGTTAATATATTTCAATTATTATCTAACATGCACAATGGCTTTTACTAAAGAAACAGAGTCTGTTAAAGACACCATTTACTTAATTATTGGGATCTCAGCCCTCAAAACTAAAAACATTACCTTACAATATAATTACCATTACTCTTAAACAGTGTAATCACTGTCAAATACTCCATTCTCGGTCCTTAAGGACTTATAAACAAAAATAAGGAAAAAGATATAATTAATAACTTAAGAGTAAATTTTTAACCGAATCAGGGTTTTACAGATTAAACCCTAACCCTTTAAAATTCATCCAAATATTCAATATTTTCATCATGGCTGAGAGTACAACCTTTAATTTTAAACATATCAAAACCAAATAAATACTCAAACAGAGTTATCTTCATAAAATTTCAAGATGAATATCAACCGTAATTTTTTTTTACAGAGTACGGCTCAATGACCAGATATCAATTACTTTTGCAGTGAATCTAAATTCGCTAGCATACATCCAAAAACAACAGAGAAGATAAGCTTCAAAAAAAAATTATACACTCGTTGAGTGCAATCACCCTGTCGAGGGTCGATTTTAAAAATACAAAATATAGTACCCTGTAAATAGCTCAAACATCACAGTTTAACTTGTGGAAAAACAAGAAAGGGTATCCAAACCCTGGAAAAGACCAACGACCACCCCAACTACATCTAAGGTGAGAACCCATCTTTCAACCACGGGGCTTACCCGAAATGAAGCCACGATCCATGGCCGGTGCAAGGGTAGACTTGTATTTCTGTATGAGCTACACCTCTACATTTACCTACAACAAAAATGCAAATCCCTTGTCAGCATTATTTTACTTGTGAAAAAAACTTAAAATAATAACTATAAATAGAAGAAAAAAAACTGGTTGAGTGTAAAAGATTGGGTATGAAAATCATACCTGTCGAGGAGAAAAAGTGAGTTGGGTCGTAAGCATCATCACGTACCAATAACACAACAAAGAACCTATTCATATGGAAAAACCTCACATAGCAGCAACTACAAGGAGCTGGAAATAAATATGAAGTTTAACAACTACACAGGTGTTGGGGACAAGGTTTCAAGCAGCAAAGAACTTTCAGCAAAGGAAGAACAGCTCCATGACTGACAAAGGAATTTTAACAATCAAGACCACTCGTGAGAACAGAAATAGCATAAAAGCAAGGTTTCGGGTAGCAACAATCCAGGAAATGCTGACGGCCATGGAAGACGAGCCCTTGAGCAGCGTGAACGGCGGGATAAATATGCCTTAAGTTAAGTCTCTGGGTGTTTTATATGCCTTGCACTTGGACAGAATCACGCCACACATCCTAATCATTATTTCACATTCAAGGGTCATGTTTCCATAGTTCATTTGCATGAGAATTACGTTATTGCGCGGGGTAAAAACCTTATTCAATAGCCCCATAGTATGAAGTCAAACCCTAATCATCATTATAACAAATCATTGACACTTAATCTCAAATAATTAATGTTGATTAGTATACGTTGATCAAGCTTGAACCATGTGTATTCACGAGTTTATAACCCAATGAGGATTATGCCAACCTTCACCACTTTATTTTATATTGTTTATGTTATATATCATCTCAACGTGTTGAGTGTTGACATACTCATTCTCTTGCTTAGTTTAATAAGTTAGATAGTATAGCGTACGTATTAAGATTGTAGACTTAGACTTGGTTGAGTCTTTAATATGGTTTCCAAGAATGCTTGTTAGCTATTACAAGACCTTGACAACTCCAGTAAAAGGCTCAAGTTCCATGAGTTATGCCTTGAAACTTGAACTCGTTATAGTCTAGTATGTAAATGCATGGTAAGTTAACCTTTATTAAACCACTCCTTATTAGAATTTGGGTTTAGTAGACCCTTTTGTTTTAAGTTTAACTTTTATAGAAGTATCTTATATAAATGCCAAGAAGTTAAAGCTAATTTCGATTTTGTGATATTAATAGACTTTTGTAGATTATTGGCTCATCAAACAAGTCATTATAAACAGTTAAGAATTATAAATGAGTCGATAACTCCTATAGCAGTGAAAACTCGTCAATTTATCTAGTGAACAGTAACAGGGTTATATAGATAAAAACTGATGTTATGATAAAAAGAGATCCTTTTTACATTTTCAAAAGTAAGCAAAATTTAGAGGGAAACTATAGGAACAAGCTATGTGTAGCCGTAAGCTCTTGCAGAGAAAAGCTTGATGGTATTAGTTTCTTAATTTAAAAGTTCTTATTATTAATGAGATATTTGGCTATCAGTATCCTAAAAATAAAAATAAATATAACAACTTTCAAGGGCAATGATTATGCAATCCAGATCAGATAATAATACAAAATATTGTAAAATAGAATAATTTCTTATGAGTATGTTCAAACACTTAGACCAAAGAAGAATTCACATATCTAATAGTCTAATGTTAAAGTCGCAATTATACTATACCAACATTATACTTCCTGTAAGCTTGTTTATCTGTACGATGTATGTAAATCAAATGATTTTACCTTGCAATAGATGTCTAGTATTTAGCAGCTTAATGTACTAAGCTTCTTAATTTGCAACTAAATTACTGGTAACATTAATAAATCTTTAAAAATATATATATATATACTTGATCGATCATACCTATAAAAACATGTAAAAAACAATATTCATCTGCGTTAGCAGGAATGCTAAGTAAGCCCCGGATCTAAAAGTAAATTCCACCTACTAAGATAAATATCTAATCAGTAATCTGAAGTAGGTAATACACAAAAGGATTTTTATTCTACTATGAACAAATAAATTGTTAAAGAAACCACTTACTTGACTAATATTGAGATTAACTGTTAGCTGTTAGTACAACCGCAGGTTTTAACATTTATTGTTAACTCAAAAAAATTTAATTTTTTGTGAAATTTTGGGGTTGTGACAAATGCAGACATCATCCATTGGTGGCTGCAATTATTTTCTTAATTTTATTGATGACTACTCAAGAAAAACATGGGTATATTTATGAAACATAAATCTGATGCATTTCGTTATTTTAAGCATTTCAAGGCACTCGTCGGGAACCAGAGTGGACACTGCATCAAAATATTAAGGACCGATAGAGGAGGTGAATATGTTTCAACCAAATTTCTAAATTTTTGCAAGATCCATAGCATACAAAGGTAATTCACTGCATGGTCTACACCTCAACATAACGATGTTTCCAAAAGAAAGAACAAAACCATTATGGAGATGCCATGCAACATGATGGTAGCCAAGCATTTGTTGAATGAATATTGGGCTGAATCAGTTGCAACTACTATATACGTTATGAACTGGTGTCCGACAAAGAGTGCACGAAGAAAAAATTTCCTCAAGAAGCATGGACATGTATGAATCATAGTGTTTCAAATTTAAAAGGTTTTGGTTGTGTTGCATATGCTAATGTTTTAGATGAGATAAGAAAGAAATTAGAAAAGAAGGGACATAAATATATTTTTGTCGATTATTCTAAAGACACAAAAGAATACAAGTTGTATGATCCCATCACAAGGAAAGTGATTATAAGTCGAGATGTTCAATTTGTAAAGAATGAATCATGGGATGGAACTATCAACAATGATGGCATGGGGAAGGAAGTGGTTCAAATACCATATGTAAGTAAACCAGTTGTAGCACCGTCAACTCCCATGACATTGTGACATGGTTCAAAACAACGACCATCGACACAAGTTGCAGCTCATGCTACGATGACAAGCACACCAAGAGGATAGCATACTCCATTAAGTATTTCGTCAAGGTCGACATCGATAGAACCAGTGAAGACAAGAAGTCTAGGTGAAATGTATGAAACTAGTACACCAAATTCATTCTCTCTCTTTGCATTATTTTCTCCTATATATGATCCACTAACATTTGAAGAATTTGTTGAAGAATAAGTATGGGCACAATCCATGGATGAAGAAATAGAATGCATTGAGAAGAATCAAACATAGGAGCTGGTAGATGTACCAAAAGATAAAGATGTAATCAACGTCAAATGGATTTAGAAGACAAAGTAAGATGTTGATGGGAATGTGCAGAAGAATAAAGAAAGAATGGTCGCAAGAGGGTTCACACAACATCCTAGCATATATTTCAATGAAACTTTTGCACCTGTCGCATGCATGAATACAGTCAGAACAGTCTTGGCCATTGCTGTAGAAAACAAATGGCTTGTTTATCAAATGGATGTTAAGTCGATAGTTTTGAATGGCTATCTAGAAGAGTAAATATATTATGTGGAACAACCACAAGGCTATGAAGTTCCAAGTCAAGAGCCTAAAGTGTCATTAGAGGAAATTTCAACTCAAAATGGGCCTCCTAGAATGAACAAATAAAATAATAGTTAAAATAATAAAATAATATTTATTAATTTTCGAGGAAGAAAAGAAAAAAACTACTTTTTTGTTTGTATTTTTGACATATCTCCCTGTGTTTTTACTCAAATTTCGATCGGGAGAGCTCGTTGGATGTGGAATTAAATTCTGCATCCAACGAGTACCCACTCGGCATACTTTTGACGGACCCCTCTACCCCAAAAACAAGAAATACCTGAAAAAATGGAATGATGACATCATCATTACGTTTTTTTAGGTATTTCTTATTTTTGGGGTAGCGGGGTCCATCAAAAGTATGCCGAGTGGGTACTCATTGGATGCGGAATTTAATTCCGCATCCAACAAGCTCTCTCGATCGAAATTTCAGTAAAAACACAGGGAGATATGTCAAAAATACAAACAAAAAAAGTAGTTTTTTTTATGATAGCTATCCCCAAATTTATATTAAAAAAGTGTTTAAGACCTATACGGTATTTCAAATTTAAAGCAATTTCATTGGCTAACACATGATGACATGGAATTTGAATAGAATTTAAAAGGCCCATTTTGAGTTGAAATTTCCTCTAATGATAGGATGAAAAAGGAACTCTATGGTCTGAAGCAAGCTCCTAGAGCTTGGTACAATTGGATTGATTCCTATCTCACTAAAAATGGATTTCATAGAAGTGAAAGTGAATGAACTTTGTACACCAAATTTGATGAGAAAGGTAAGAGGTTAATTGTCTGCTTGTATGTATATGACTTAATATTTACTGGTGACTTTGGCATAGAAGATTTTAAAGTAGTCATGGAAAGTGAATTTGAATTGACCGATTTGGGGATTATGAATTCTTTTCTAGGCATTGAAGTTCAGCAGTATAAAAGTGGTATATTTATATCATAGCTTAAATATGCAAGTAAGGTTTTAAAAAGATTTAATATGTCTAATTGCAAGACAACCCCAACACCAGTAATAACAGGTTTCAAAATTGAGGAAGGATGATGATGGATCGACTGTAGATCCTACTCTATTTAAAAGTCTTATTGGAAGCCTTGTGTATTCAAGAGCAACAAAACCAGACATCATGTATGGAGTAAGTCTGATCTCAAGATTCATGGAGTCACCAAAAGAATCTCATTAGCAAGCAGGTAAAAGAATTATGAGGCTTGTAAGTGGTACAAAATATCTTAGCATTATGTATTCAACCTCATAAAGTTTTAAACTCATTGGATACACTGACAGTGACAATGGAGACAACATAGATGATAGGAAGACCACATCTAGGTACACATTTCATTTTTTGTTTCATGGGATTCAAATAAACATCCCATAGTAACTTTTCCTTTAGTAGAATCAAAGTATGTTGAAGCTACAAGCACCACATGTCAAGTTGTCTAGATGCATAGAATTTTAAAAGACCTGTCGCAAAACCAACAAGAACCAAAAACCATCTTCTGCAACAACAATTCATCCATTGCATTATCCAAGAATCATGTGTTCCATAATATAACCAAGCACAACGAACTCTGTGACGCACAGTGAACTCTGTCATGCACAAAGCATGTTTAAGCTCTGGAACGTTTTGTAAGACTCTTTTTGTTTTAAGATCTCCATCTGCTCATAATTAAGGAGGAGTGTTGGAAAAAGTAATTACTCACAGATGTCGTACCAGATCTCATCCGACTCTACCAGAGTCCATATCAGTTCAGTCTTTATCAGTCAACCTGACAAGAGTGAAGAGTTCATGACTCTACAATCTAAACAAGTCAAATTAATTTTCTGAACTTAAGTTTTATTTAGATAGTTATTACAACCATTAATGTCAAGGTTTTAGATTCATTGGAGAATTAGTTGGGTAAATGTTGCTTACATTTATGGTTTGAGTGAAAGATCAAAGAATCCATAAACATTTTACCCAATAAAAGTTCCAAGGTTTTGCGACAAAGTGGTCGGCACAAGTCTCCCTAATGTTTGGTTATATATCTCAACACAAGATACCAATATGTATTTATTTCAACCTAAGGTCGAGGTTCCAGTTTTCAAATTTTCTAATAAGAAATTATAATGCATAAACACGATCGAAGAATAACAGTTATAACGATCGAAGAAAATTTATAATGACTCAAATTTAGTGGCATTAAAAATTGGCTGCCAAATTGATGTAATAGCCATTGTAATCCTCGGATCCTCTCTCGTATTCCAATCCAATGGCTCCACTCCCCACTTCCCTTGGATCCCAAACCCTCCTTTTTGCTTACCACATATTTATTCATTTGATTTTGAGCTAAAACTTTATTATATCTTCATTATTACCTACTCAACTATATCTTCATTGATACTTTTATTGATATTGATGGATTAAAATTATTGTAGTAAATAGCAGAACAACAATATTTATATCAAAGCTAAACTGATAGTGCTTTGGGCTTTGTTGTATGTAAAAAAAATGATGGGGATTCCTTATTTGAACATTTTTGGTGACTTTATTGTCATCATAAATTGGGAAAAGGGAAATGTTGCCCTGAATCCGCTAGATCTTAGTCATTGGTGTATGGATATAAGAAGTCTCAGTACTTGGTTGCTTCACCTGTCCTTCAGTCATACTTACCGTGAACACAACCAACTAGCAGACAAACTATCAAAATATGCCCTGTCTTTGGCTCCTTGATGTGGTATTTATTCTGAATTTCTTGAAGGCCTTTTGGCCTCTTATGATACTTTCCAGTCTTTTTGAGCTCGGTGCAAGAGCTTGTTCTCCTCTTTTTTGCACCCTTTTGGATGATTATGGAGCGCACACTTTTGATACTAGCTCTGTGCATTTTTGTTCACGATTTGTTATGGATGATTGAGACAGTCTTCGTGACTAGGCTTGTTTTTGGTTGATGCATTCGGTGATCTTCCCCCATGGCCAGCTCTTGAGTGGTTGAGGCTCGTTCTAGGAATATAGTTGTAAAGGACTTCCTTAGTGATCTTGTTTGATTGAAACCCTATGATAGGGATGGTGCATGAGATGCCCTTTAATTCTAAAAGAATAAAAAGGACAGGATTTTTTCCTTTTGAAAAAAAAATTACCAAAATAACAGTTGATATTTGAAGTTCTCTTGTGACAAAATTAGTGTATGGATAATTATATCACATCAATAAGTCACTTTTCACTTTTAAGTAACTTTTCATATATTCGTGTAAATTTTTATATTTTTCTTCTTAAAATTTTACATATTAAAATTAATACAAATAAATTAGCTATGTAGCTGCTTAATAACCATCTTTTAAGAAAAATTTAATTTAAATTAGCTTTTAAGAAAGTTTAATTTAAATTAGCTTAAAATGTTTAATTTAAAATAGGTTAAGTAAAACGCACGATAAGAAATACATTATCTTTAGATGTGTAAAGTCATTAAATTTTTTAAGAAACTTAAACATATATATACAAAAGCAAATCAATACTAAAAACACATCAGATGTATAGCTTTATTCTATATGATAGGTAGTTTAATTTTGAAATAATAAATTAATTGTACTTAAAACAGATATTATATGTTAAAATAATGATAGTAAGTTGAAAATTATTAAAATTTAAGTTATATAAACAAATAATATTATACTTAACCTAGAATATAAAGAATACATCTATAAAGGAAATGCAATTCGGGAAGTGATGAAAATCAGTTTCATTTTTCCATGTAACTTTGAATATCTATAGATAATACCTTTTTTAACTTTAAAAAAATAATATTTTTTAAATGAAATACATTTTATTAATATATATTTTTTTGAAAATTAATATATATTTTATTAATATTAATATTTTGAAAATTTCAAGTATAAATCATTATTTTTTAAAAATAAATAATAAAATTTATTTATTAACATTATTATTACTATTTTATAAAGAAATTATATTTAAAAAATAGAAAATTCAACTTAACTTATTAAAAATAATTGCATTCATTTTCAATGTCAAATCTTGCTAGCTCATTCCGTTAAGGTGTGGGTCTCGCTCATTTGGTTAAGGTGTGGGTCTCCTCAGAAAGACGACCCGAGTTCAATCCCCTTAGCGGTGAGTTAGTTGAGAGGAGACACCCAAAAATTACAACAATCATAAGGGTTGTCAGGTGCCATCCCTTTGTGACTTTGTGATCCTAATTTCAGGGGGCATGTGGTCTAAATTCAGATGTATGAGTCATAAAAGCATTAAATGGAGAGGCCACCCTCTCCAAGTCATCATAAAAGCATAAAATGCAGAGGCCAACCTCTCTCATCCATGGTAATTGAAAACCCATGGTTTTGTTCCATGGTATGGCTTCAAGGCACATTGTACCTCTCTCATCCATGGTACTTCACAACCCATGGTATTACCCCAAGGCACATTGTAATATTGTTACAAAAAGGCTCTATGTCTTCTCAATAAAGAATTCAAGGATTTTGGTATCCTACATTTATCTTACTCTATTGAGTTATTTGTTCTGAGTTTCTTAGTAGAGTTTTAGAGGTGAGGCTCAAAGAAACCCTCTTTGAGCCTCACCCCTCCATGTGGCATATTTACTTATGTTTCTATGTCTAGGCTATTCACACTCTAGATCTCGCTAATGTGTCATTCTCATAGCTAGTCCATTATGTTATCTCTTCTCCTCCTTTCTTTCCATCCAAGCCTGCTTGATCTCATCCCTTAAGATCCAGATCAATGGTATCAGAGTAGGTACGCTCTCCATGGGAATGAGGGTTTGAGCATAGTTCGGGTTCAAAGATCTGGAGAGATTTCCAGCCTCCTACTGGCACACTCGAAGTCCATTGCTATGCCATACACTATAAGCATCACAATTGGTCCTCAAGCAATATAGGATATCTAATTTGCAATAGGAAGTTCCATGATCTCTACAAGATCCGATGCTTCTCTACAAACCCTTGGCATCATTTGTGGCTCTCTACACTCTCATATCAATCATTATTTCATCCTCATATGGCCATGGAATGGAATAAAATCCTTTTTGCATGCTTATTGGAGCTTGGGAGACCTCACTCTAGCCCCATATCATCCTAGCCATAGGTGTACGACCATCATATAAGCACCATGATAGATGAACTAAAGGTCAGCGCATCTCTACAATATTCAAATGAATTCTGCAACTTTCATAGATAGTTTCAAAGGCTCTTCCATAGCTCATTTAAAAGATATTTTTGTTAGCTAAAATGGGTATTTCACGATTTTTCATTTGGATCTCTCGTTTGAGAGATATCATCAATTGAAGCAATATATGTATGAAAAACTAGTGTGCCTACATCCCTTGAACTTCATAAACCATTTTCTCACTCCTTGGGCCACCATAAAGAAAATATGTTATATGGATGGAAATTTATCTTCAATATATCAAATGCATCTTCAACAAAATTCAATTTCATCACCTGCATCAGAAGCTATGAATGGATTTGCAACGAGATATCAACTTCACAAAAGACAATTTTTGGAATTTTATGAAATCCTATTGTAATCATGGTTATGGTTTAACCACATAAAACCCATGGTTGTGGGTCAACCACATAAAAACCATGATTATGTATTACAATCATGGCTAAGAGTCAACCACAGAAAACCCATATTTATGGTTATGGGTCAACCATAGAAAACCCATGGTTAAGGGTCAACCACACAAAACCCATAGTTATGGTTATGGGTCAACCATAAAAAACCCATGGTTATGGTTATGGTTCAACCACTCAAAAAACACGGTCATGGGTTAACCACAGAAAACCCTTCTATTCATTTGAAATTGAACCATTATAATCATGGGTCTCTTTTTAGCATGAAATGATGGGGACCATCATTTTATAAGGGGGAAAGAATTATCTGAATTTCAAGGGGCATATTGTCTAAATTCAGATGTATGAGTCATAAAAGCATTAAATGGAGAGGATATCCTCTTTTATTCATCATAAAAGAATTAAATGGAGAGGACACCCTCTCTCATCCATGCTAATTGACAACCCATGGTTTTGTTGCATTGTATGGCTTCAAGGCACATTATACCTCTCTTATCCATGGTATTTTACAACCCATGGGATTTCCCCAAGGCAAATTGTAATATTGTTATAAAAAGGCTCTATTCCTTCTCAATAAAGCATTCAAGGATTTTTGGCATCCTACATTTATCTTACTCTATTGAGTTATTAGTTTTGACTACATTTCTTAGTATAGTTTGAGAGGTGAGGCTCAAGGAAACCCTCTTTGAGCCTCGCCCCTCCATGTGTCATATTTACTTATGTTTCTTTGTCTAGGCTATTCACACCCTAGATCTCACTAATGTGTCATTCTCATAGCTAGTCCATTATGTTATCCCTTCTCCTCCTCTCTCGCCATCCAAGCCTCACGGGTCTCAACCCCCAAGATCCAAATCAATGGTATTAGATCAGGCACACTGTCCATGGGAATGAGGTTTTGAGCATAGTTCGAGTTCAAATATCTGCAGAGATTTCCAACCTCCTTTTGGCACACTCAAATTCCATTGTCGTTCCATACACTGTAAGAATCACATTTGGTTTGCGGGAAATATAGGATATGTAAGTTGCAACAGAAAGTTCCATGATCTGTACAAGATTCGATGTTTCTCTACAACCCCTTGGAATAATTTGTGTCTCTCTACACTCTCAGATCAATCATTATTTCATCTGCATATGGACATGGAAAGGAATAAAATCATTTTGCATGCTTATTGGAGCTTGGGATATCTCACTCTAGCCCCATCTGATCCCAGCCATAGTTTTACGACCATCATATAAGCACCATGATAGACAAACTGAAGGCCAACATGTCTCTACAATATTCAAAGGGATGCTACAAATTTCATAGAGATTTTCATAGGTTCTTCCATTGCTCATTGAAAAGACGTTTCTGTTAGATAAAATGGGTATTTTGTGGTTTTTCATGTGAGAGATATCATCGATTGAAGCAACATATGTTTACAAAACCAATGCACCTGCGTTCCTTGAGCTTCAGAAACCATTTTCTCACTCCTTGGGCCACCATAGAGAAAATATGTTATATGGATGGAAATTTCTCTTCAAGATCTCAAATGTGTCTTCAACGGAATTCAATTTCATCACCTACATTATAAGCTATGAATGGATTTGCAGCAAGACATCAACTTCACAAAAGACCATTTTTGGACTTTTATGAAATCCTATTGTAATCAGTGTTATGGTTTAACCACATAAATCCCATGGTTATGGGTCAACCACATAAAACTCACAGTTATGTATGTAATGATGGTTAAGGTTCAACCACACAAAATGCATGGTTAAGCGTCAACCACACAAAAATCATAGTTATGGTTATGGGTCAACCACACAAAACCCACGGTTATGGGTTAACCACAGAAAACCCTTATCTTCATTGGAAATTGACACGTTGTAATCATGGGTCTCTTTTTAGCATGAAATGATGGGGACCATGGGGGGAGAATTATTTAAATTTCATGGGGAATATGGTCTACATTCTGATGTATGAGTCATAAAAGCATTAAATGGAGGATGCCGCCCTCTCTTGGTCATCATAAAAACATTAAACAGAGAGGACACCCTCTCTCATCCATGCTAATTGACAACCCATGGTTTTGTTCCATGATATGGATTTAGGGCACATTGTACCTCTATCATCCATGGTATTTCACAACGCATGGTTTTGACCCATGTTATTTCCCTAAGGAACATTGTAATATTGTTATCAAAATGCTCTATGTCTTCTCAATAAAGCATTCAAGTACTTTTGGCATCCTACATTTATCTTTCTCTATCGAGTTATTGGTTATAAGTGCTTTTCTTAGTAGAGTTTGAGAGGTGAGGCCCAAAGAAACCCTCTTTGAGCCTCACCCCTCCATGTGGCATATTTACTTATGTTTCTTTGTCTAGGCTATTCACACCCTAGATCTCGCTAATGTGTCATTCTCATAGATGTTCCATTGTGTTATCTCTTCTCCTCCTCTCTCGCCATCGAATCCTCATGGGTCTCGGCCCCCAAGATCCAGATCAAAGGTATCAGAGCAGGTACGCTCTCCATGGGAATCAGGGTTTGAGCATAGTTCAGGTTCAAAGATCTGCAGAGATTTTGAGCCTCCTTTTGTCACACTCAGATTCCATTGATAGCCCATACACTATAAGCATCACAGTTCTTCCTAAGGCAATATAGGATATCTAAGTTGCAACAGGAGGTTCCATGATCTCTACAAGACCCGATGTTGCTCTACAAACCCTTGCATCCTTTTTGGCTCTCTGCACTCTCAAATCAATCATGATTTCATCCTAATATGTCCATGGAATGGAATAAAATCCTTTTTGCATGCTTATTGGAGCTTGGGAGACCTCACTCTATCCCCATCTCATCCTAGCCATATTTGTACGACCATCATATAAACCCCATGATAGACGAATTAAAGGTTAACACGTATCTACAATATTCAAATGGATTCTGCAAATTTTAGCGATATTTTCAGAGGCTCTTCCATATCTCATTGGAAATATATTTATGTTAGCAAAATGGGTATTTCGGGGCTTTTCATTTGGATCTCTGGTTTGATATATATCATCCATTAAAGAAGCATATGTCTGTGAAACCAATGCGTGCGCGTCCCTTGAGCTTCATCAACCATTTTCTCACTCCTTGGGCCACCACAGAGAAAATATGTTATATAAACTGAAATGTCTCTTCAAGATCTCAAATGGGTCTTCAACGGAATTCAATTTCATCACCTGCATCCATGAAGGGATTTGCAACGAGACATCAACTTCACCAATGACCATTTTTTGAATTTTCTGAAATCCTATTGTAATCATGGTTATGGGTTAACCACATAAAACCCATGGTTATGGGTCAACCACATAAAACGCATGGTTATGTATTGTAATCATGGTTAAGGTTCAACCACACAAAACTCATAGTTATGATTATGGGCCAACCACACAAAACCCATGGTTAACGGTCAGCCACCCAAAACCCATAGTTATGGTAATGGCTCAAGCACACAAAATGCATGGTTATGGGTTAACCACAGAAAACCCTTCTCTTCATTAGCAATTGACACATTGTAATCATCGGTCTCTTTTTAGCATGAAATGGGGGGGGGCACCATGTTCTAAGGGGGGAAAATGATCTGAATTTCAAAGGGCATATGATCTAAATTTGGATGTATGAGTCATAAAAGCATTAAATGGAGAGGCCACCCTCTCTCAGTTATCATAAAAGCATTAAAGAGAGAGACCACCCTCTCCCATACATGGTAATTGACAACCCATGGTTTTGTTCCATGGTATGGCTTCAACGCAAATTGTACCTCTCTCATCCATGGCATTTCAAAACCCATGGTTTTGAGCCGTGTTATTTCCCTAATAAACATTGTAATAATGTTATAAAAGGACTCCATGCCTTCTTAATAAAGCATTCAAGGATTTTTTGCATCTTTGTACATTTATCTTACTCTATTGAGTTATTGGTTTTGAGTCCTTTTCTTAGTATAGTTTGATAGGTGAGGCTCAAAAAAACCCTCTTTGAGTCTCTCCCCTCCATGTGGCATATTTACTTATGTTTCTGTGTCTAGGCTATTCACACCCTAGATCTCACTAATGTGTCATTCTCACAGCTGGTCCATTATGTTATCTTTTCTCCTCCTCTCTTGCCATCCAAGCTTCCTGGGTCTCATCCCCTAAGATCCATATCACTTTGACGACTTAGATGCCCCTAGGTTACAGTTATCATAGCCACTGGTGGAAATGCACTAGCCCATTTTTTTTTAGTGCAAGTCATCACATCATAATAATAAAGGGTCCTTTCTTAATAATTGTAATGCATCTAAAATTAATCATTTATTATTAATTTTTGCTGAGATATTTTATTTTATTATTCTAAATATTTTTTACAAAAAATAAAAAATAAAATAAATGTAATGAATTGTTCTTTTATTAATAAAAGATCTGAAGGGGACATAAGTGGAATAGTTGTAGAAGAGTGTTTGTTGACCCACAAGAGGAAAAGATAAGTGGTTGTAGCTGTTGGTTGAGAACTCAAGGTGCATGAGGCATCTTCCCCAAAATCAGGTCACAACTCCTAGTTGAGTGCTAAAGAGCAGGAGGCTGATAAATGACCAAGTCCTGGGAAAAATACTATATAATAGTATGTCCATTAACAAGTAGTAGACTAGTATTAGATGGGGATTGGATCTCATAATGTACGAGATGGAGCATAAAGTGGATTTTTCTCTTGTGGTTCAGCGAACAGGCTCGAGGGTTCTCGAGGAAGTAATTTGGATGCTCTAGGAGTTGGTTGGGAGGAACAACTATTAATCCATTTCTTTTTTTCCATTAATGGTGCCAATTCCTTGTTCTTTTTGTACTTGTAGTAGCGTGTTTATTTTAAACTTGGAATTGCAGCTATATTCATAAGTAGAAATGTTTTATGCACTTTTATTGAACAATTATCTATCATGTATCAATTCTAGATCTTGTTTATGTATTGAGTCTAGATATGTTTATGTCTTTTGTTTATACCTATGAATGATTATATTTGATTAGTAAGGATTCTTGGATGAGGCATAATACCCAAGTTAAGGATTTATAGATGATTTTGTCTACTATAGATTCGATTTATTTTCAAATACTTGATTCCTTAAATGATTAAATATATGTGAATTATTTCTGTTAAACTATTTCTTATGTCATAGATCTAGTTAAATTATGATTAACGTATATAAAGTTAACATTCTTCAAATACTAAACAAATTACAGTCGGAACCTAAAAACAACAATCAAAATTATTATACACTAGATGTATCCCCTATCGGGTTAAGCTATAGAGATATCAATTAAATTATTTCTTAACTCCGGTACTAGATCGAGACTATTCATATCGGGATCAAGGGGGTCTAATTAAAATATCTGAGAATAATCTTTTTATGAAAACTGTCAAGATATATATACTACCCATTCACAAATTACAACTTAGCTAACTGTTAATTCAAGAATCATAAATATGTACAGTCATATATATAATTATATATACTTTAATATATTATATGATATGTGAAAGGAAACCATCAAAATACATTAACATATAAATAAAGGCATGAGAAGAAATTTCTACTCAAAATGGGCCTCCTAAAAAAATTTAATAAAATAATAGTTAAAATAATAAAATAGTATTTATTAATTTTTGAGGAAGAAAAGAAAAAAACGACTTTTTGTTTGTATTTTCGACATATATCCCCATCTTTTTACTTAAATTTCAATCAGGAGAGATCGTTAGATGCAGAATTAAATTCCGCATCCAACAAGTACCTAGTTGGCATACTTTTGATGGACCCCGCTACCCCAAAACTTATTTATTATTTTTTGGGGTAGCAGGGTCCATCAAAAGTATGTTGATTGGGTACTCGTTTGATGCAGAATTTAATTCCACATCCAACGAGCTCTCTCGATCTAAATTTGAGTAAAACCACGAGGATATATGTCGAAAATACAAACAAAAAAAGTAGATTTTTTAATGATACATATCCCCAAATTTATATTAAAAAAGTGTTTAATACTTATATAGTATTTCAAATTTAAAGCAATTTCATTAGCTAACACATGATGACATGGAATTTGAATTAGAGTTAAAAGGTCCATTTTGAGTTGAAATTTCCTCTAATGATTATATCGGTTATGATATTTCTCACAACAATTATGTATTCACAAATAATCCTATGAAATTATGAAAGCTAGCAATCAACCACCCAATTTAAGCTAACTAAAGTAAATTAACATTACAATTTTAAATCAAGATGCCCAACAATTCACAGCTGTGAATTTTTCCTTTCCCGAGACCGGTGATAAGCCCATCATAGATGGCATCAGAGTATTAAACAAGTATAGTAAACATATCTAAATAGAATCTAAACTAAATGTATGCATTATATCATTTAACCAAGATATTAATGACAACCCATTCTATAGAAATTGCAAGACCCTATGGGCCATAATAGATTTAAAAATTAAACAATAACAAGGTTAAAATATTACGGTCTTGCAACCTTATGGTTGTAATCCCATTCAAATGGAAACCACATACAATTTAAACAAAAAAGCTCTATTAAATTTATCAAGTTGCAGGTGGTGGTAAGTCCATGTTCGACATAAAAACCTATTTTAAAACCTACAAATAGCTATAATGCTTTTAACTAGCAAAATAAAGGGATACATACATGCATTTACATATTAATAAACCAATAAATCGGTATGTGCACACACCAAGACCTTTAAATGGTTGTAATCCCATCTTAGATGGTAGTAGTGGGTTTTATTTAAAAGTTCTAGCAATAAGAACTTAACCAACCAACAAAAGAAATGTCGAATAAGAGAGGTTGTAAGCCTTTGCAAAATAGAGCTTAAACCCTAAACAACTTCTCTGCATGAAGTTGGAGATGATTTTCTTATCGACCCCTTCGCTCAGTCAAGAGCTACCTGGAATAACCCATGAAAGTTGTTTGCACTATTGGTATAATTCTTTTAATTACAAAAAAAAACTAGAGCAAGTGTTAAAAATATCGCAAGACCCTATGGGCCATAATAGATTTAAAAATTAAACAATAACAAGGTTAAAATATTACGGTCTTGCAACCTTATGGTTGTAATCCCATTCAAATGGAAACCACATACAATTTAAACAAAAAAAAATCTATTAAATTTATCAAGTTGTAGGTGGTGGTAAGTCCATGTTCGACATAAAAACCTATTTTAAAACCTACAAATAGCTATAATGCTTTTAACTAGCAAAATAAAGGGATACATACATGCATTTACATATTAATAAACCAATAAATTGGTATGTGCACACACCAAGACCTTTAAATGGTTGTAATCCCATCTTAGATGGTAGTAGTGGGTTTTATTTAAAAGTTATAGCAATAAGAACTTAACCAACCAACAAAATAAACACCAAAGAAGAGAGGTTGTAAGCCTTTTCGAAATAGAGCTTAAACCCTAAAAAACTTCTCTACACGAAGTTGGAGATGATTTTCTTCTCGACCCCTTCGCTCAGTCAAGAGCTACCTGGAATAACCCATCAAAGTTGTTAGCACTATTGGAAGAATTCTTTTAATTACAAAAAGAAACTAGAGCAAGGGTTTTGGGCTTTGATTTACATGGGAATTCTAAGATGCGGGACTTGGAAGAGGTGGCCATGTCGCCTTCCTCGCCAGTGCTCCTACACTACAAAACATTGAATAGTTGCAGTCAAAATGGAATTGAATAACATTACTGTAAACAAGTTAAAACTTAAAATTTGCTTACCTTATATGAGTTACAGAGAGGGCTAGGGGTTGGCTCCTTTGGGGTTACCCTTATCCCTCCTCTTCCTGCATAAAAAACACAATGCAGGGTCATTTTATGCAGTGAAAAAATGTAAAACTTCTATTAAACCTTGCATCTAACAAACAATAAAAAAATTACTTGGTGAAGGGCTGCATCGAAATTGGAGTTGATGGTTGAGTAATTTTGGAAGCAGAACAACATGCTGCAAGAGGCTGTGGAAGCCATGGGAAATGCAGGAACACCTTGGAAATAAACCAGCCACAATGCCATAAAAAACGTAGCAAGTTTTTACACTAGAAAACCCAAAAAGGGTCTCCATGAACAGAGTAGAGCTCAGCTCTCTCCCACATACCAAACAAGCCGAGAATGAAGTTTTCATACCAACAACAACACATTAAACCCTATCAATATATTTGCATCATGGTGTATAGGTGAATGGTCGGGATGCACTCCCAGTCCAACAGTTAAACCTTGGCTACATTTCTAACTTGCATCTAGGACAACACCTTTAAACCTTATGTCAACCAAGGTACAACCATTTTCACCTTCATAACTCACGACCAGATCTAATGATGGCCTATAATAATTACATCAGGCCATTGTTTTAAAATATGGTATATACATGTATCATATAACATTTAAAACATTTCCATTTAAACTTACAACCATATAAACCAACGACCATTATATTAACATTTCAAAACCCTGGTTTAACACCATAACAACTGTTTAATAATCAAACCATACCATACAACCTTCACGTTATAGGACCAAGGTCCTTTCCAATGTTATATTATACATTGCGCCTTAGGACTAGGTTAAACCATAATACATTTTCAAGGTGGGATCAAGATTGTGGTCTAGTCCCCCAAGCCTTGGGGCTAAGTAAGGCCCTAGTAAAACATGATAAAAATAAAAGCAAGTATTTAAACATCACCTTCAGGTGTGGTTCTATGTAAGCATTCAAAACTCTAATATTACCCACATATGGTGAAACCTGACATAAGCAGTATTTTAATACCCCCTCGTTACATTTTGTTGGTTTATTTTACTTAAGAACAAGGGAACAAATGAGTTCATTTTTATATTAATATAATTTTGAAGTCGAGATGTTTAACAGTTATATCGTTAATTGAAAGAAACTTAGTTTTTAAAATAGTTACCAAATCCTCAACATTATTTATGAAGACAAGTGGATAGCACTAAAGAGAGTTAGTTATTGCTATAAAAGTCCTAGGAAAAGAGAAAAATGGCATGCAGAGGGATCATAGAGAAAATAAAAATAGAAACAAAAAGAGCTGCCATAGATCACAGAGGTGAAGGCTCTAATTGATGTATCCATTATATAGCACAAAGCTTCTAGAGAGCATTTATGAGATGTTAGGCTATGTACTGGAACCGTTAGTGAGCATAAGAGAATGCAAGGTTCTAGAGTAAACAACTCTCTCTAGTTACTGGTGGCAAGTTGAAGTTGCAGGAATTTTTTTTTAAAACTAACGATCTAGACAAGGGGTGGAACATCCCGAGCTTGTTCATGTGGATGGGTGGTGTATAGTTGTTAAAGCTTCGACTCCCATAATATTTAGATATGTTTACTTGAAAACTAAACTCTTATTATTATAGTTGGAATGCATAATGGTTTTGTATTAGTTTAATGTGATTTAGCAGAAAATTATTGTAAACTGCTCGTTATTCGATTAGAATAACTTATTAGATAAATTCTTAATATTGTTCTTTAATCCTTCTTTTACTTAAACAAAGTAATAACACAAATATGGGCAAGCATTGAATAAACCCTAAATGAGGAATTGTTTTACTTAAACCCTAGTACGATAGGAGAGAAGTAATATAACTACTAACCCTTTTGTTTAGGTATTGTTTAAAACTCTATACTTTCAACAAGTATTTATTAAACATTTTCAGTATACTGTAACTCTGAATATATTATTCTACATGCAAGGATATATCATAAATTATAACTATATACAAGTTCTTTTATAAACAATTTAGTATTATTCTCAAACAAAAATCATGGCTGAAAGATGCTTAATATAGCAGCCAATAGAACCAGATGTACCCATATAAACAGTAACCCTAGAACCTGATAAAACTACCTAGAAGGATTTAATACTAGTCAATATTTGAACTGGTAATTCTTCAACAACTTTTTATTTAAACCTAAAACAACAAGAAAGCCCTAAAAACGAAGAAAAATGCATGAAAAAATCAGTTTATAAATAGAGGTATAACTAATCATGAGATTAAAAAAAAATTACAGTTTATTCGCTAATAACCATTACAATATTCCACGATATCAACAAATAATATTTGTTATAAGTCCATTACATCGTTCGACTTGATTAAATATTTTTTTTCTTTAATTTAAAGGAAAAATGATAGGGTATAGTAAGAATTAATAACAACAAAGTATTTCACTATAAACCTGGAAATCGAACCATACAATGTACACGTTCAAACAAAAACTACTATTAAATACATCGCATATGGTTCCAACAAACTAAGCTTTATGATTGTTGAAAGAAGAATCCTCAACCTTTGAAAGCTTAAGGCGACTACCTTTAAAACTCCAACAATTTGTCTTTTCCATAGACGGTTGTGGAGATAGCCCATTTCTTTCTAATGTACACAGTAGTTTAGGATGAAGCTGAAACTGTAAGTCAAAACTTACTGGTTCATAGCAGCTAATGAAGTCGAGATTACTATCCAATTTACCAAATTGTATTTTCTCCACCTACAACCAAAAGATAAGATATTGTTCATTTCAATTGGGAAACCAAAACCCTAAAAAATAATGATACTAATGCACAAGTAAGGCACATTGTTTCTTACCAAGCTATAAATATATGCAGTAAGCCTATTAATTCTAAGAAGAAACCAAGGTATGTGACTCGCATCTACATAAGTTCTCCAAAAACTGGAAGTAGTGTCGAAACTAAAACTTGTAGCTAGTTCCTCCTTAAACTGCTCTTTTTGCCAATAACTGAGTAAAGAACAACGATGGTAGAGATGCCAATGCAGCTTTAGACTGCCATCAGCTGCACACTGCTCGATTGAAATGGCTCGAGTGACAATAACCCTAACTAAATTCCACCTTAGAACAACTAGTTTTTTATAGTTGTAAAGCATTCTGTCGGAATTGAAAGCTTATACAATATCAATTAATCAATTATGCCTTGAAATTACATAGTTTTGTGAGCTAGGTAAAACCCCTTACTCTTCAATATGTAGGAGGAACAGTTGTGGTACTTCAAACATTGGAATTACTTGTACAAGAGTAAGATAAGTGTTAGCGAGGAGGTTAAGTAAGTCTTGGTTTAAACTTCCAAATTCATCCCAAACTTCGAAAGAGTCTCCATGGTAAACATTTGAAATGAAAACTCCTTGTCACTAGTTAATCTCGGGCAGTTGAATTTCAACAAACATAATTAAAGTTTACTTTAAAAAAAATTACTATTCTTGTTGTTTATAACAAAATTGTATCAGAGCGAGGTTAAAACACTTCGACCTAATGGACATCGCTTAATCATGTAGTATTGTATGACTGAGTATTTTGAATACAAACCAAAAATAATTAACAAATGAATAAATATTGTTACATGCAGACTTAGCAATGGAAGAAAAACAAATTGACGAGGAAGAAGTAGTGCCTGAAGGTATTCCAACATTAGAGGATGCAAGTCTCTATGTAGTCAGAAATATTAGAAACAATTAGGAGTTTAAGAGAATATTTGGAAATCCGTAAGGAAGATAATCTTAAATTAATGAATGCAAAATTAGATCAAGAGGAGATTAACGAATTAATCTTAAAAATTTTGATAGATCCACCAAAAACCAATGGCCAAAACTCTTGCAGTACTAGAAAGAAAATAAAAGGAACAATACAAAGTGGCAGTAGTGAAGAAACTACAGATAATATTCCTATATTCACACGAGACTTGAAAAAAGATAATGACACAAAATTTGAGAAGCAAAAAGAAAAACCTGTGGAATTGCAGGAGAATTTAAAACATTGAGGCCTCCAATGTTTGATGGATAGTCTGAGGAAGTTGTTGAAGCATGGTTACTAAATATTAAACGATACTTTCAAGTATACAGATATGATGACAATTTGAGGTCACGTTTAGCAATATTTCAATTAAGTATAAAAATTGCTCCGTGGTGGCAGGAGGCTAAAAGTGTAAATAATATATGTAGTAAAGAACTAAGTTGGAAAGTTTTTAAAAAATTGTTTAAAAACACTTACATGTTGTAATGATACTATGATGATAAAACTAAAGAGTTCAATGATTTACAAATGGGCATGTCAACCATGGAAGAATTTGTACCCAAATTTGTGAATTTACAATCTTATGTAGCTTATTTAAGGGAGGAAAAAGCTAGGGTTGATAGGTTTATTAGTTGTTTACCTTCAACATATATGAAAAAAATTGAGTTTGATATGCCTAGGCACCATGGATGAAGCAATTAGAAAAGCCAAGTTGCATTGCCACTTGTTTCAACAAAGATTATAAGTGAGCAAAATTTGGCAACATAAAAAAAAATGAAAAGTTGGACCAACGTAAGAAAGGATTTAAACCCTAACCTTTTCAGAAAGGGGCAAGAAGTCATACTGAGAACAATTATAACAGGTCAATTTCAGCCAATAATAATGGGGTAAAGGGTATCATAACTTCTAGTTGGGGATGGAATAACAACTCTAAGGATGTTAAATGTTGGGGATGTAATGGACCTCACTTATACAGAAATTGACCACTTAATCCTAACAAAAAGATGGCACCCATAAGCATGCTACATGAAGCTTCCACTGTTAATGACTTAGCCAAGTGTATAACTATAATTAATGCTACTTTGGACAATCGATAAAAGGACCATCAATCTACCATGTTGGCAGTAGAAGGCAAAATTTTGAACACCTCTGTTTCTATACTCATCGATTCAAGAGCTAGTCTAAGTTATATTGCACCAAAAATAGTTGAAAAATCTAAACTTGTTAAGGAAAAACAAAAAAAAATGCTTGGTTGGTACAGTTGGCTAGAGGGGCGAAAAGGAAGTTTACAAAAATAGTTAAAAACTGTAGATTAGCTCTTGATGACATGGATACCTCAGTTAATTTAAATATACTTCCTTTAGGAAGCTGTGAAATTCTAATAGGTATGGACTCGATAGAATCTCATAATTCCATGATAGAGAGAGTGGAGGCGAGGGGTGTTAGTTGTAGGAGGAGACAAAGGGATTTGTGTGTGTGTGTGTGAGAGAGAGAGAGGGTTGGGGAATAGATTAGGGGTGGGGGTTAGGTGTATTTGGATGAGTTGGGGAGTGAGAGAGAGTGGAGAAGGGGTTAGCAAGAGTTATGGGGGAGGGTGAGGGTTAGTATGAGTAAGAAAGCGTTGGGGGAAGACGGGGGGCCAGTATGAGTTGAGGGGAATATTGGAGGAAGAAAGGGAGAGAAGAGGGGGGGTGTTAGTGGTAGTGGTGGAACATAGGGATGCATGTGTGTGTGAGAGAGAGATATAGTTGAGGGAGGGTCTTAGTGGTATGGGGGGACCTGTGTGTGTGTGTGTGTGGGTGTGTGTGTGTGTGTGTGCGAGAGAGAGCGAGAGAGAGAGAGAGAGAGATTTGGGGCATAGATAGGGGGTGGGGGTTAGGTGTACTTGGATGAGTTTGGGAGTGAGAGAGAGTGGAGGAGGGGGGTGTTAGTGGTAGTGGGATGCATAGGTATGTTCATGTGTGTGTGTGAGAGAGAGAGAGAGAGAGGGGATGGGTTTTTAATGGTAGGGGAATACACAGGAGGGAAAGAGAGAGAGAGAGAGAGTGGTGGGTTCTTAAGGGATTGAAGGGATTGGGTGGGGTTATAGTTAATGGGAAGAAGAGGGGGGTTAGATGTAGGA
>LPNX011181416.1:28391-39147 GCA_001517045.1 Pseudotsuga menziesii | reverse complement strand
ATGGATGTCAATTTGTGTAGCTTGATTCGATCATTTATGCCCTCAAAGGCTGCACCCACAAAAACATATACCTTATAATTTCCCTGAAAAATAAAAAGTGCTTGTTAGGAAAAATGAGATTTGACATAGCTATGCAAATTTTCGATACATAAAAGTTATATATTCAGAAAGGTGATTCAATTTCCTACATTTCATGTTTTTTTACTCAATGCAAGATATTTTGCATAAGTATCTCAAAAAATCCAAGTAAGTTGAGGGATGCCTGATTTTTCAGGTTTCTATTGCATCTAACGTGCACAAAAAGGTCCCTCATCTTCTTGCACAGGCCCTTGTAGAATGTGGTTGAGAAAAAATAGCCATAGAGATTTGAATAAGTCAAGTATACTGCAGGCTTCCACGTTTCTTTTTATTGAAAATTGCAAAAAAAATCCTTTAACTTAAGTTTCTTTTGTTGGGGTAGAAAACTGTAAATAATTGTTCTATTGTGTTCATTTATTTTTTCTATTGACATCTTCAAATTTCTTTAAAAAAAATGGAGCATTTAGTAGTCTCATGAAGTCTAGGTCATAGAAAGGGATTGTGAACTCTTTAGTAGTATTTCTACATAAATTAAAGTTTTGGTGTAAATTTATGTTATTTTGTCGTCGCCTCCTTATTTATGGATTTGATTTTGACATGAGTCAACCAACATTCAAACAAATATTTTACAATAAGAGAACTCAAAAATCAATCTTGAACCAAGGGCCCAACTGCAAACTAGGGTTCATTCGAGCTCTTAAGATATAGATGAATTGCATATGGATGAAAGCTAACCTTCTCTCAACTTTATGTCCATCGCCCACTTGCTTCGGGTCTACCACTAGTGGAGAATGGAATTATGTCAGCTTGGGGTCTACCCTCGATGAACAACTTTATGTCTTGCGCCTTGCGGCTTGGGATCTACCACCAATGGATAATGGATTTGTGTAAGCTTGGGGTCTACCCTCGACGAACAATGGAGTTGTATTTTCTCGATGAAAATCGATCTATCAAGTTACCCAGATGAGTCATTACTTTATCTCCTCTGAAACGTTTTCTTCAATAATCCTTATATCCCATGTTTTCCTCTCAAACTACTTTAAATCCATTATAAATGTGTTTAGTTGAAGTTAAGTCTTAATAATATTTATGTCCCATGTTTTCCCCCTTAAACTACTTTAAGTCCATTATAAGTATGTTTAGTTGAAGTTTTTATTTGAGAAAAGGTATTTTAAGTAACATTTTCCAAAGCACAATGTGATTATATTGAAATAAAGCATTGGTGTCCCATCTTAATAGAGAAGGAACTCATTGAAAAAATATGTTTTTGTTAAACATATTAAGATTGCTTATAAATACACTTTTTATATGAGAAAATATCTTTTCAAATAAGTTCCTTTGTGAAATTTGATTCTTTTAGAATTGAAATTATTCACCAATGCATTAGATAAGGAGGATCACAAGTTCTAATTTATGGATGGGAAATAGAAGATGAAACTTTTCATAAATCTTCTTTGTAGAGGTTTTATCATAGAAATGGTTTTTTTTATTAAAAAGTTTTAATAAAAGACTCTTTAAAACATAATACCAAAATTAAAGACCCATTTTTTAATTTAGATATGGAGCATCAATATATTAACTCAATGATGAATGATGAAGTATGATGGATGAAAAACATGGACAATTTCAGTATTATTGGTTATAACTATGGACATTTCACACTAGTATAACTTAAGTTCATTTTACTACTTTAAATATTAAATACTTATATTTCTTCTACATATATGTATGTGTGGAAAATATCATATGGTTGATTCTAAAAACATTCAACAATAAATAATCTCCAAGCCAATTGAGTTTCGACATCTCTATAAGTTCACCAAGTTTTTCCATGCCTCTCTTTGTAAGTCTCATTTTTCTTTATGCTTCATTTATTTGACATGTTATTGGCCCTTTGGACACATGAATATATCTAAATTTGATATATTTAACCTTAACTTATTTTGAATATTAAATCTAAGATTGATTCTACTGCTATCCCCCATTCTTTCAAGTCCACAAAGTTATCCCATCCCTTGAAGTCTACAAAGTTCTCATATCCCTCTTATATGAGTCTCAATTCTATTTTTGTGTTATTTTTTACTATTTTATTAGTTACTTTGGCAGATCAATGTACCTAAATTTGATATATTTCACCTTTACTTTTCTAGAAACTTGACGAAGGGTAGGGTTTAGATAAACGAGTTGTTCTACTTCCTACAGAATATAACCACAAGATTATATCCAAGGAAAACCATTATAGAATATAAGGAATTGTATTTGGAGATCTACTTTACCCTACCAATTATGATATACCATAATCAAGATACCATCTAGGTTAGATGTACTTCAAAAAGTATGAGTTCTATTTTATGTCATTCCAATAGTATATGTTTGTTCAAAATGTGAAGGTTTGAAAATGAAACCTCAATGCCACATAGTATACCATTATGTCAATATTTTGTTAGCCTCATACCCACCCACCATTATTAAGGATCAACTATTTTTTTTTATAGAAAACCATGCAATTACCATTCCATTGGTAACTTTTTGTGGAAGATGAAAGCCAAAAAGAATGACGTTTCTTCTAACTTATCTATACCAACTCCTTATGTTGAGTCAACTAAGAGTTCTATTCACCAAAGGGTTCACAATAATACTACCCGAAGCAAAAATTATTCTTAAAAGTCCAAATAGAGAGATGCAATGAGAAGAAGGGAATCCAACTATAAAATAAGGCCACTTAGTATATTAGAAGGTAGTGGGAACTTCTCACTTCCTCTTAATTAAGTGGTAAAGTAACTTAGTACTATACTTCACATAACCACACTATGATTGATGTTGAAAAAAACAGACATTGAGATGCAAGGAGGCTTGAACCTTGAAGAGTGGAATAAATACCTTATAAATTTGCAAAAGAAGCTTCCAAAAACCCTATAATTACAAGGGAATGAACATTAATGAAGACCATTATATAAATGCACAATAATTCACAAATAAAGAAATCACAACAAAAATCATATAAGAATAAAGAGTTGGGGAAGGAAACCATTTATATGGGATCCTTACATGCAATGAGTTCACTTTTGAAAACTTTGCTTTCTACTTCCAAACACTCTCCATATCACTTTTTATAACGAGTGTGACTTCATCAACTTTGATTTAGAATTGATTTTAATATTTTCAACTATATTTGATAGTTTGCACATTTATCACAAAACTGTCTTTATACTAAAGGAAAATTTCCAAACCTTGGACTATTTAAACTTGATAGATTTATATGAGTTAATTTTTTAAATCCCTTTTTCTTCCAACAAAGACTTGAATATTTTTAATATTTTTGTAAAGATATTGAAAGGACTTCTACAATTGTATTTGAGTTTTTGAAATTATGATAATATTGCAACCATTACTTTTAACTTTGCTATTTGTTTTATTTTTGTGGTATTACTCTTTTTGTTCCTTAGTGAAGTTATTTAGATACGAGGTTTGATTCTAGGAATAACAAGCAATACACTATTAGAATTCGATCGTGTTGAGATAACTAGGGTGATAGTATTTTGTTCTTTCAAGTAAAATGTTATTGATGTGATGTCCACAAGGTTAGTGTTGCCACTAGTTATGAATATGTATGTGAGATTTCACCATTTTCTCCATAATTGAGGTTGTGTTTGATAGAAGTCACATTGTATCTTATGACACTGTTTAGTATGCCTTAATATGTATTTGGTTCCTCATCAACTCGAAAGTTAAGAGATGTAACTAATTCAGTGTTTTGGAGTTGAACAATTGTATTATATTTTTTACAGGAATTCTAGTAAAAGATCTAACTCTTCACTTTTTAGGTTGGGGTTTAGGTGGATATTGAGATTCAAACAAACCTTGCTCGACGACAACCAAAAAAGTGATATCAATCATTCTTGTCTCATTGGAACCAAGAAAAGTTAGACTGGTATTTCTTGACTAATTTTCTTTCAACTTTTTGTATTATTTTTTACAATTTCACATTGCAAGTTAGGAACAACTATTAGATTGAGTTACATTTCAAGTCTTACATGCAAGGAATCCGACTTAATATTGCATTGGAATTGACATGAACATAAGTGAAAATCCGAATCCTTATTTACATACCTTATGTGCTATTGTAACCATGAAATGGAATCATATAAGTTTCACCATCTGTGTATCTTTATAACCATTGCATGCTTGAAACTTAATAATGGAGAATTTTCCCTCTCTTGTAAAGATGAAAAAAATATAGATATAACCCATGAAAATGTAACTAAATGTTGATAATTCATTTGATTGCAAGAATAAATGTAGAGGAAGTGGAAGCAATTTATTGCATATCGTAAATGACCCAAACCCAAGCTATGCACATGATCATATGGTGTTATTGGAAAGTAAGAGGAATTTTTCTATGTTCATTTGGGTTCAAACATTAATGATGTTTGTTTTGATATGAAGGTAGGCAAGTCCATCCATGAAAGGGTTTCAATTTTGCATTTTTATGGAGTTTAATTCATTAAAATTATAGAAAATATGAGCTCTCTATGGCTATACTTGTATTTACATGATATAAAATTAGTAGATTGGTAGGTCGTGGTGTGAAACATCTACACCTCATATTTTTTAAGCATTGCACTAACTATTGGACTATCAGTATTTTACATTCTTTGTTACATTGATCTCTTCATTTAGTTTCCTTTTACGCATTTTGCCTTCATCATTGTTATTTTATTGGGTCTTCCACTATCCAACACTACAAATTGATCAGTCACCTGTGCAATCCTAGTGGGATCATTATTAGCATTATACTATTGTTTTATATTAAGATGGGTTAGGGATCCTGTTTGTTACAATTTGACAATATGATATAAAGGAGTATTAAAAATGGGTTGAAAAAAATGGATACCTACAATATCTCTTGAAACTAGGGGTTTTCTTAATTGGAAAGGCATATTGAGAGAGGGTTCAACAATACAATTTTAGGAGGCATTTTCCAATATTTAGTGAAAGTAGGGATATTCTTTACTATACTACGAAAGCTAGTGCTATGTAACAAGTTCACTATGTGAACCCAGTGATGCATCCATGGCTTAATCGGTAATAAGCCCTTTTTCATAGTCGTTTTCTGGCATCCTCATCTAATGACTCTGATTCTGACATCTTTCACGCCATCTATCAAACTGCTGAGTTGGCATCCATGCTTCATTATTTCGAGGATAGCTAACAGGACTCTGGTTTCAAATGCCGCTCAATTTCAAATTCAAATTCAAACATTTTAACATGATATTTACCTCGGCCTCTATTTCAAAAGCTTTGCTTATTTTGTAGTTTCATGAATGTGTCTCTGCATTGGTTCCATGAATGTTTCTCTACATTCTGTCCACGCGGCTAGGTGTGTTGTATGGTGGCTCTTTGGGATGAGACCGCACTGCAAGAAGTCTTTGTGTGTGGGGTTAGTTGTGTTGTATCGTGGCTCATTTTGGCCGTGAGAAAAAAACACAAACACATGAAGAAAAACAAGGAGTTTTCAAAAAATCGGTTCTACTTACTTTCATTGGGTTTCGTTGTAAATACAATCTTTCAACAAATTCTCTAAATAGTTATTTGCAGAATCCACGGCCCGACTTTCATACGTAGAGCAGCGATTGGATTACTGGGCAATTTAAGGTTATTTGGCGTCACATGGAGAAGCAACCCATTTAGAGCAGAGTACAGCCCCTTTTTCCTCTATGCGTCAAAGATGAATTGTTTTATCATAAAGCATTTCGCTTTCCTGTTTTGCATTTCGCTTTCCTGTTTTTTTTTTTCCCACCAAAGATGAATTGTTTTATCATAAGCAATAAACAGTGATCCATTAACACAGAAGACATCAATTTGGCAATAGTTCACACTTAACTTTGCTCAAACAACAAAAGGTTCGGTCCTTTTTACCAGTTTATGATCGCATATACCATCAACACCAATACAGATGACTCTCTCATGCGAAGTGAATATGGGTATCAGATTTGATGAAATCATCTAATGATTTCATACTTTTGTGGACCAACTGTTTTTCATAGCGAACGAATTTTGGGCTGTTCGAGGCTCAATATTTTTAAACATTGGATTTGAATTTAAAAACTGGTTATGAGTGTTCGAGGCGCTCTCTCTATATATATCCTTCCTCATTAAGTTCAATCTTGGCAATATTTATAGCATGCTACAATATTATTTCAAAAGTTTATAAAATGAATGATGAATAAGGCCATGATCCGTGATATTGGACTATTGAGGATCGAGAATTCAAAGCATCTTTCTTATATACCAAGCAAACCAACTAAGCAAACCAACTATCGTAAAATCCATTCTGCATCTTGTAGTGGGTAGTTTGATATATGTGTAAAAAGTTTTTTATATATATTGAGAATTTGTTCTCTGCACACTTCAAGAAAATTTAGCAATGTAATTCTAGTAAATGGATTTTGCATTATGCACTACACAATGTGTAATTGGGTTGAGTACTCATTGTGCAATATCCATCGATAAAATCTCCGTAAATGATATCAAAGACCTCCCATCCATCCCAGCAACACTATGGCTCATGAATCTGGATAGATAACAATACGAAATAACTAAATCATATATATCGCGTTGAAGATAACCAATACAAAATAACTATAATCATATAGAACGCGTTGAATTTGTTTCTATAGGTTTCATAATAATCTCAGGCATCAATGGATTCTTTTTTTGTTTATTTTTAATATAGCTAATAAAACGAAAAAATTTAAAATTTCTCCCTCACAAAAATCTATTATAATATTGTTATTTTTCTAAATACTAGTCATATTAAGACACGATTTGGTCATTGATGAATTGAATCTATTTATAAGATAATTTGAAAATAAATTTAAAAATGTTTGTAAATTTTTATGTAGCTATTTTTAGTAAAATTTCAAGCAATTTTTTATATAAATTTTTTTAAAATAGTAAATAGAATTTGGTTATTGATAAAATGAATAAAACTATTATTTAAGTGAGAATTTGAAAAACAATTTTAAAATACTTATACATCTTTATTTTACATCATTTTCAATTTTTTAGTTATCAAAATTTTTATTATATTTTAAATAATTAAAATTGTTTTATGAAAATAATATACATGATAAATCTAATGACCTAAGTAAACATGTATTTTGTCTAAATAATTAAAATTATAAATTATCATCTTTTATATGTAAAGATGTGAAAAACATATGATTGAAAATTTAAAATATCTCATTCTATTTATTTAAAATTTAAGAAATTTAAATGTCTATAGAAATAGTTTGAATATATTTGTTAAAGAAGTTTTTTTCAACATTTAGTCTTTCAATAATTTTTATAATTTTTACTATACAAATTATATTCATATTTATTCATACATTTTATCATGAAATTCATATTCATATTTATTAGCTACATGAACAAAATATATATAATAAGAAAAATACATTAAATATAAACTATTGAAACTAAACAATTTATTTGTTCATTAGTAAAATATTCACCATTTCTTTCTTCTCACCAACCCTTCTTAAAAGTATACTCTACATATCATAAATCAAAGCTAAAAGGTTTTTATTTTACCACCACCATAATTATACTTAGTAATCACTAATGCTAATTTTAGATGCATAGGTTGGGAGTTTTGCAAAATTATGATGGATTTAAAGGGTCTTTCTAGATTACTACAAGTTGAACTTTATACAAGATAATAGAAAATGTAAATATCCAAGCTACAATCATAATAGAAAGACAATAATCATAATAGAAAGACAATAGAATGGAATATCAAGTGCAATTCTACCTTGTTTCAATATTTTAATTGGAAACCTTAAAATAAGTGATACCCTATAGCTCACACAATACATTTAATAAATCTTCCAAAATCCCATATTAATGCTTGATAAGAGCATGTAACATCATAAGATAAAATTTAAAGTCTATAAATAATCCTAATCATGTGTTATTAGACTATCAAGAAGTATTAACCACAATAAGTTTTCTTATTGAAAATCTCTAATGGGATTTTGAGGCATTGGCAAGTCTTACCTTATGAATTCTTCATCATATATTTTAAAGTAACATAACTAGATAAGGTAGATATAAAACAAAAATCCATGCTACATCGAGGAAACTTTCATGTGAAATTATTTCCTTAATTAACTATTTATTTTAAGCTAAATATGAACACTAACCCCATTATAATTTTGAATTCATATGCATAACCATATATAGCATTGGAATAACAATGCATTTTTGAAATCATACATTGCCCATAAGATTTATAACACTACATGTCATATTGCAAATAGAGAATACTTAAAAAGAATTTCCTTGAACCTTTTGCACCAAGACATCCTTTTTCTACTATTGCCACCATCACTTCCCTCATGACACAACAAAAATAACATTGCAGTGGCATGACCATGTTGGTCTTCATCAAGTATAGACCTACTTGGTCGCAATTGTTGCAATATGAAAGCAGTACATTGAGATTGATTGAATAAACTTAATACCATTATACTAAGAGTATAGTTTTCTTTTAATTTTAGTATTTTGATTGCTTCTTTCGTTTATTTTCAATATCTTGATAGCTATAATCACTATCAAAATAACTCTAATATTATAATTTGCTTTGTAGGGATTTCACAGTATTTGCTTCTATTAATTGCTCATTTTCATTTTATTGAGAATAAAGCTAAACCAAATATACAAATATTTTGATAGTTCTAATCATTATCATACCAACATTAAAAATATTTTAAATTTCATGTTCAACAATTTCCTACTACAAAATTTTATTATTTTATTAGTAGGTTTCTTATACCAAATATCTTATCGATAAATTATTGGTAGTTAAGATTCGGCCATTTATGAAATAAATTTAGCTATTTATTAGGTCAAAGAATTTGAAAATAAACATAAAATGCTATAAGGTGTGTACATTGGGAGGATAGATCTATATATACAATATATTTGTTAACAAAATTGGTGGTATATGGAATCCATAGGAGGGGAGAGTAAGTTTATATAGGAACTTATCATTGAGGAGCATTTCAATTTCATTTTTTAAGGATTTTAGATCATTTATATATTATTAACAATTAGTTCATTGAGAGAAAATATATTACAAAGTCAAGATTGTGAGTGAGGAGGATACCAATTTTTCCTCAACTACTTTTAGAATCACATCCATTTAACAAATTATCATTTGATATCTTATTTTTGAACACCATATATGTATAATATTTAACATTCTCAATAATACTAATTTGATTATATTTACTTATATTAGATATTAATCCAATTCCACAATGCCCACATGCCTACACTCCATCCCCCTTGGGGGATTCACAGTGTCCTTTATGGTTTTCTTTTTTCTAACCAACACATGCACACAGTTCGCCTTCTAGAAAGGTTGAATAGGTTAATTAATTTGTTTTAATTACATCTTAGAATAAATCAATAATTTCATACCCGAGTCGTTACCACGAAGTATGCTCTTGCCACCATCCAAAGGTTTTACCGTTTATTAGTGGATGATCAGAAAGTGACACATAGTTTGCAGTCTCAATTTGTATATTAGTTTACTTTATTTTATAGATTCTTTGCTTTCTTTAATTGGAATTAACACTTCGCCGTAAACTTTGTGTATGCTCTTTGCCTCTGCGAGCTTTTCCTGGTCATAGGGGAATCAAAAGCGATTTGTGACATTTTCTAATTTCCACACATTAACTTAACAATCCATTAATAAATTCAACTTTCAAAATCCGGCCTAGCGACACTTGATGATCGTGGAAAAATTATCCAAAGGAAGCAGGAACCACTCAATAGTGACCTCGGTATACTGTCAGGCTACACTCTTGTCCATGTAGTGTTGGAAACCTCTCAGAGAATCCGATTCAGCCCACATTTATGAGTGAAGAACCACCTTCATCATGTTTTGGACATATTCTCAGTACTTTACAGTATATCGAGAATCCCCTTCCCATAACTCAATTTATCTTTTAATAATTAAAACTGACCAAGACACATTGCAAAACATTTCATCTTTTAGCAGCATTATTTCTTTATTTCATCTTTCTCATTACTAAAGGTTCCACCAAGAATGCTCATGGTTCCACAAATAATGCTCATTGTTCCATCAAAATTATCCATGGTTCCATTTACTTTGTTCATGGTTTCACCACTAAAATGCTCATTTCTCATTAATTTTGTTCAATGTTCCTTACATGGTTCCACCACCTCGTGACCATTACTCATGGTTCCACCACTAATTCTCATGTTTCATAAATAGAAATTATGATTCTACATCAACGCTCATGGTTCCACCAACAATTCTCATGGTTCCGCCAATAATACTCATGGTTCTATAAATAGAGCTCATGATTCCACCAATAATCCCTTTCTTATTCCTATTATGATTCCAACAATAATGCCCATTTATGGAACCATGGGCATTATTGGTGGAATCACGAACATTATTGGTGGAACCAAGAGATCTATTTATGGAACCATGAGCTCTATTTATGGAACCATAAGCATTACTAGTGGAACCATGAGCATTGTTGGTGGAACCATGTGATGCATTAGGATCTACCCAGCTGTGATGCACTCATGAATGTTCCTACTGACTAAAAAAGAACTCATTAGAATCATAAATTAT
>LPNX011181416.1:4611-28291 GCA_001517045.1 Pseudotsuga menziesii | reverse complement strand
ATATATTGAAAGCATGGAAAATGAAACATTTTAGATCACTAACTCTTTACATAATGATATTTGTTGTCAATAAGTTTTCACTCTACATTTATTGTATCTTTTGTGCATTTTCTCCATGCATCATACACTTTGTAATTTCATGAAACCATGGAAAAATGTGTTGCTCAACTTTTGCATAGTGTAGAGTTATGATATGCTTTACTATAAAATATTAATAATCCATATTAGAAATGAAGTTTTTATATGTTCATATTTCTTGAGATGGAAATGTTAATAAATAATCATATTCAAAATCAAGTGTTTTTTTGCATATTTGGGTAAGGATCGAATCTTCCTTTGCCATCGGCTCAAAATAGAAACTTAAACCTTGAACCTTGGACAATGTTGGTGGAACGGTGAGTATCATAAACATTATTTATTGACCATGAATCATTTAGTGAGTAACACATACATGGTCACAAGGTGGTGGAATTATGAATAACAAAGTCGGTGTTGATGAAACCATGAACACATTTGGTGGTAGAATCTTGCACATTTCGTGGTTGGATCTCCAACAAAGTTAATGGATCCATGAACATTGTTGGAGGAAGAGAGAGAATTTTTTGTGGATCCATGAGATCTAGTTATGGAACCATGCACATTATTGGTGGAACCATGAGTACTATTTGTGGAACCAAAAGCTTTGTTTATGGGACCGTGATCTCTATTTATGGAACCGTGAGTATTATTGGTGGAAAGACGAGCATTATTGTTGGAACCATGAGCATTGTTGATGGAACCATGAGTGATGATGTTAGAACCATGAGCTCTATCTATGCAACCATGAGAAACAATAGTGGAACCATGAATAATGGTTGCACAGTGGTGGAACCATGGAAGGAACCTTAAATCAAATTCATGGTAAATGAGCATTTTTGGGGTGGAACCATGAAGAATGGATATGGACCCATGGACAACTTTGATGTAACTATGAATAATGCGGGTGGAACCATATAAATTGCAAAAAAAAACATGTACAATTTGTTGGACACATTTACCATCATACACACTCTTTTGGTCGAATTGGCCTAGTTAAACCACTATCCTAAGTATAATTGACATTAATTGCCATCAGTGGAGAATTAATTGCCATCATCCAGTCACACCCACGCCTACCTAGAGTCAAGGAGGCTAACTTATCCTTCTCCTACAGTCAAGGAGGCTAACTGGAGCACTTTGGGGGTGATCTAAGTGAAATTAATGCACCTAATTGCTAACTGGTGGTTACAATCAGTTCAACCAGTCAGTTAAGGTGCCACCTATCACTAAATATATTATTTAATGATTATTTATTATTATTTAATGATCTAGAGTCAACAAGGCGCCTCCACCAACTTTTGATGGTCAGTTCAACTTCAGTTAACCTCATCGGGGTTCATTGAAGTCATGGAGCACTAGCACTTGATGGTTGGATTTCTATGACATGTGTTTAATCTTCTTTAGTTGAGATTCAATCATTTATTGCACTCTGACTTCGGTTAGGATTTGGTGAGTCAATTAGGGTTTTGGTCAAGTGGTTAACTGAGTGTGAACCAAATGGTTGAGAGTCAGTTAAGCTAGTCTCACTCACTGAATTTGAATTGTCTCCTTAGGTATTTGAATTCTTCATGGATTTAAGCTATTGCTTGACATTGGTATTGTAACCATTCATTGTTTATTAAATATACAGAGAGGAAACCAATTCCAGTTCCGATTAACACCATTTGATGAATATTTGTTGATTATTCTTTCATGAGATTGATTCTTAGTTCCTAAATCATGTGCAAGAATTAATATGGTATCAGAGCATACGGCGGGACGAAGATCTATCTCTCAAAAACAAGATTTTTGACAGATTTCTCCATGAAAAGTGAGCAATAGCTCAAAATTCCAGCACTGCACCAGAAGCCAAGGCTTACCACTCAATATCCCAAGTAAAGAACTTGTTGATCAAGCTTGCTTGATTGACTATGCTGGGTGTGGTGAAAGCCTAAAATGTGCAGGATGTCCGACCTTATTTTGCGCTTTCTGTTTTGATTTTCAGGTTTCTATAGGTGAAGCATTCACTACAGCATATCCAGATGGCCTCCTCAGTACCTCTCTTGGCTCCATACAATTTCCACACATGGAAAAATAAAATGGAGGTTCAGTTGCACTCCAAAGGACTCCATAGAGTTGCCATGGACATTGAAGTTGAGCCTAGATCTACCATAGAAAAATCAAGATTCTTGAACAAGAAGGATGAGGCCTTTGGTTTCTTGTGCCTCTCTATTTTCGATGACCTTCTCTTCCATCTTACGGATCTGAAGAAACCAAAAGAAATATGGGACAAATTGGAATCTCTATATGGAAAGCATGATGACTTGAGAGTTTACCAACTTGAAAATGAACTGATGTCTCTCCAACCTTCCAATTTCGAGACTCTGAATGATTTCTTTACAAAGTTCAAGCATACTATTTTCCTCTTGAAGCAATGCAAAGTGGAGAAGGAGGATTATCAGCTCATCATAGCCATCCTCTCCAAAATCGGGGCTGATTATTCAGTTTTTGTTTCTACATTTCGTGCGTGGAATCTCACAACCCCCGGATGGAATATGCCTACACTCAATGCCTTCATTGAGTCCCTAACTAATGAGCATGACAAGATTGTCCAGATGGGGATCATCCGATATTCCCGTGATCAAGCCCTCCATGTCCCAGGGCCCAAAGATTTGAAGGGTAAAGGAAAGCAACAGAAAAATAAGAAAACTAAATTTGATGCTCCCAAAACTAGAGTTGAAAATCAGTAGCATGATGAATCTTCCGGCTCAAGGAAGAACAAAGGGAAAGGGAACAATGGGAAAGAAAAAGTCAGTTGTTCTTACTGTGGGAAGGGTTTTCACCCTAAACATGCATGCATGAAGAAAAATCTTGATGAAGCAACCTCTCTCCTTGAGAGGAATCACATCAATCTTTCGGAGAGCTTTTGGAGGAGAGATCACCAAGATCGGGAACCATAGCATGAGAAAGGTCATGCCCTCATGGCAAGCACTTCAAAGTCCAAAGCACTGCTGATTGACAGTGGAGCTTCGAATCACATGATGGCCAAAAAAGACTCCTTTTCATCCTTGGAGACCGACAAATCCATCGCCATCCACATGGGAGATGACTCCACCATCATTTCCGAAGGACAAGGTACTTTAGATCTAGAAAATGGTTTTTTTTCTAATGTTTTGTATGTACTGTCTCTAGCAGCAAATATCCTTAGTGTCTATCATATGAAACATAAAGGAATTCCTAAGAGAGTCTCTTTCATCCCAAATGATGTTGATATAATAGAAATTGCATCCAGGAAACTCATTGCAAAATTCCTTGCAAATCATCATGCAAAAGCCTATGAGTTCTCTCACTTTGTTGCGGATGCAAATCCCACCGCTTTGCTAACTCATGGAAATGAGGTTAGTAGGCTGTGGCTTGAAAGGTTTGGCCATCTTAATTTCAAATATTTGCATCAATTACAGAAAAACTCCATGGTTGAAGGCCTATCGATCATCAAGGCAACCACAGGAGTTTGCAAGGGCTGTGTGATTGGAAAACACCCTGAGCACAAGTTCGATCGAGGGAAGGCAAACCGAGCTACAAGCATATTGGGGCTGATACATTCTGATATCAGCGGTCCCATGCCTGTCACATCCATGAATGGATCAAGGTACCTCCTTAATTTTATTGATGATTTTTCAAGGTATACATGGGTTTTCTTTCTCAAAAAGAAATCAGAAGTATGTGAAATTTTTTCTGAAATGAAGGCCTTGATTCAAAATGCCTCTGGGCTTAAGATCAAGATCTTGAGATTTGATAATGGAGGGGAGTATGTCAGTAATGAGTTCATTTACATTTTCTCCCAAATTGGTATTCAGGTCCAACATTCAATTCCCTACACTCCCCAGCAGAATGGAGTAGCGGAAAGGAAGAACTAGTCTCTCAAAGAGATGACCACCTGTATGTTGGAGTCAAAGAAGCTTGCTCCAAATTTGTGGGCTGAAGCCATGCATGCTGTAGAATATATTCAGAACAGGGTACCACATTCATCAGTGAAAGGAAAGACTCATTTCAAAGCATAGTTCGGACACAAGCTAGATGTGTCGAACCTACGGGTGTTTGGGTCCATTGCATGGGCCCAGATTCCGCTTGATAAAAGAAGGGCTTTGCAACCGCAGAGCATAGAATGTATGTTTATTGGTTATCCTAATGAATCTAAAGGATTCAAGCTGCTGGATATCAATACCAAATATATCATCATCGAGATAAGTGTCAAGTTCAATGAGCCTCTTCAGGAGGTGGAACTAGTGAAGGAGAAAACTGCTGAATTTCCTTCCTATCCCACTGAATATTTGGATGATGAAATTGGGGGTGATGACCCTGATTTGGATCCTATGATTTCTGATATCAGTGTGCAACAATCATCAGATACTGAATTATAACTGAAGTGCAAAATCATCTTCCTACATGGGCCTAACAAACACTCTCCTCTGCAGGAGACAACATTGGAAATTCAGATGATCCAAGGAGAACCCGATCTGATTTCCAAAGAGCAGGTATTGCGCTCTCTTGTTCTGATAATTTGCTGTCCGAAACTTGATATTTGATGATTAGTTCAGATCCAAAATCCTACTACCATGCTTGGAATGATCCGAGATGGCAATTTGCCATGGATGAAGAGATGAATTCTCTTCAGAAAAACACTACTTGGGAGCTAGTTTCTCTTCCTCTGGGAAGGAAATTGGTTCAATGCAAGTGGGTGTTTCAGAAAAAGGTTGCTGCTAATGGAAGAAACTGAAAATATAAGGCAATTCTGGTAGCAAAAGGTTTCTATCAGGTCCAAGGAGTGGACTACCATGAGACCTTTGCACCAGTTGCAAAAATGGACTCCATCCGCCTTGTTTTGGCTATTTCTGCATCCAAGCACTAGGAGGTGCATCGCATGGATGTTAAGTCAACCTTTCTGCATGGAGATCTTCATGAGGAGATATACATGAATCATCCTGAGGGCTACATCACTGATACAGCTTGGGTTTTCAAGCTAAAGAAGACACTATTCGGGTTAAAACAGGCCCCAAGAGAGTGGTATTCCAAGATGGATGCCTTCCTTCTCTCGCAAAACTTTTAGAGATGTAGATCAGATCCAAATGTGTATTTACAGAAGCATGATGGTCATCTAATTATCATTGTTTTATATTTTGATGACTTACTGATCATAGGTAGCACAATTGCCTCCATTTCAGCCATCAAAACTGCTCTCCACAATGCCTTTGAAATGAGTGATTTGGGGCTTCTAAAACAATTTTTGGGGCTCGAAATCGAGCAAAATTATGATGGGATTATGGTCACTCAGTCCAAGTACATTTCAGACCTGTTATTCAAGATTAACATGGCTTAATGTAGGCCTACACCATTCCCTTTCCTTTCAGGGATCAGCCTTGAAGAAGGAAAACACACACCTCCGATGGACTGCACTATCTATCGACAGTTGATTGGTAGCTTGTTGTACTTGACACATTATAGGCCTGCTATTTGTTATGCTATGAATGTTGTATCAAGATACATGCAGCAGACTCATGATCTTCATTGGAAGGAAGCCAAGAGGATCCTCTAGTACATTCAAGGAACCAGGACCTATGGCATTCACTATGCTGCAGACTCAGAGCTAGAGCTGGTTGGATACACAGATTTCGATTGGGTGGGTGATTCTATTGATAGAAAGTCAACTTATGAATATGTATTCATGTTTGGTGGTGGCCCTATTTGCTGGTCAAGCAAAAATCAGGCTGCCATAGCACTATCTTCAGCAGAGGCCGAGTATCGAGGAACGGTGAATGCTTGCATCCAAGCAGTTTGGTTGCAAGTCATTCTTTCAGAGTTTGATCTTGGTAGTAATTTGTCCACTGTCCTCTTTTGTGACAACCAGAGTGTTATTAAGATATCCACAGATCCAGCTACCAGGTAGAGGACCAAGCATGTAGAGATTCACATGCACTACATCAGGGAGCTAGTGCATGACAAGACCATCATTCTGCAATACTGCCCGACTGATGAGCAGATTGGAGACATCTTCACCAGGATATTTTCAGAAAAGAAGTTCACTTACCTCCGTTCACTGTTGGGGGTGAGTTCATCAGGGTGATCCAGACTACTTTCAGTGTTCAACTTGAGGGGGGGTTTCTCCCAATGGGTTTTCCCTCTTTTCCTCACTTAATTTGTTTTGAGCATTGTTTCAGTTTCAGCATTGTACAGGGTGACCTATAGCCTTAGTTGCTGGGGCCCTATCATTTTATGCATTTATGTTTTCTAACTCTTCCTGAGTATAGCTTAAGGGGGGGTGTAGGAGACATTTACCATCATACACACTCTTTTGGTCAAATTGGCCTAGTTAAACCACTATCCTAAGTATAATTGACATTAATTGACATCAGTGGAGCATTAATTGCCATCATCTAGTCACACCCACGCCTACCTACATTCAAGGAGGCTAACTTAGCCTTCTCCTACAGTCAAGGAGGCTAACTGGAGCACTCTGGGGGTGATCCGAGTGACATTAATGCACCTAATTGCTAACTGGTGGTTACAATCTGTTCAACTAGTCAGTTAAGGTGCCTCCTATCATTAAATATATTATTTAATGATTATTTATTATTATTTAATGATCTGAAGTCAACAAGGCGCCTCCACCAACTTCTGATGGTCAGTTCAGCTTTAGTTAACCTCATCGGGGTTCATTGAAGTCATGGAGCACTAGCACTTGATGGTTGGCTTGCTATGACATGTGTTTGATCTCCTTCAGTTGAGATTCAGTCATTTATTGCACTCTGACTTCAGTTAGGGTTTGGTGAGTCAATTAGGGTTTTGGTCAAGTGGTTAACTGAGTGTGAACCAAATGGTTGAGAGTCAGTTAAGCTAGACTCACTCATTGAATTTGAATTGTTTCCTTGGGTATTCAAATTCTTCATGGAGTTAAGCTATTGCTTGACATTGGTATTGTAACCATTCATTGTTTATTAAATATACAGAGAGGAAACCAATTATGGTTCTGATTAACACCATTTCATGAGTATTTGTTGGTTATTCTTTCATGAGATTGCTTAGTTCCTAGATCATGTGCAAGAATTAATACAATTAAGGAACCTTGAACAACATTGATGGAGCTGTGAATATCATAAGCATTATTTATGGACCACGTACCATTTGGTTAGTAACACAAACATGGTCACGAGGTGGTGAAGTCCTGAATAATGCATATGGAACCTTGAACAAAGTTAGTATCAAAGAAACCATGAACATATTTGGTGGTAGAATATTGCACATTTGGTAGTTGAATATCCAACAAATTTCATGGATCCAAGAACATTGTTGATGGAACCATAAACATAGATCATGGTTCCATAACTAGAGATCATTGTTCCATAACTAGAGATCATGGAACCAACAATGATCATAGTTCCATAAACAAATATCATGGTTCCATAAACAAATCTCTTAGTTCCACCAATAGTGCTCATGGTTACATAACTAGATCTCATGGTTCCACCAACAATACTCATGGTTCCATAAATAGAGATCATGGTTCCATTGATAATGCTCATGGATCCATTGACTCTATTGGAGACCAAACCACCAAACGTGAAAATTTTTGCATTGTTGGTGGAACCATGAGATCTATTTATGGAACCATGAGCATTGTTGGTGGAACCATGAGCTCATTTATGGAACCATGAGCTCATTCCTGGAGCCATGAGCATTGTTGGTGGAACCATGAGATATATTTATGGAACCATGACCATTGTTGGTGGAACTGTGAGCTCTATAATGGTGAGCATTATTGGTGGAACCATGAGTAATGGTCATAAAGTGCTGGAAACATACCAAGACACTTGAACAAAATTAATGGAAAATGTGCATTTTAGGGGTGGAACCATGGACAATATTGATGGAACTATGGACAATGTAGGTGGAACCATGTACATGAAAAATCATGTGAAATTAAAGAACCTTGAATAATGTTAGTGAAAATGTGAATCTTAACCATTATTTATGGAAGACGAATCATTCAGTTAGTATTGCATACATGGTATCAAGGTGGCATAATCATAAGCAATACGTATGGAACCTTAAACTAAGTTAGTGTTGATGAAACCATGAACATATTTGGTGGTAGAATCTTACACATTTGGTGGTTGAATCTCCAACAAAGTTAATGGAACCATAAACATTGTTAGTGGAATCATGAGCTCTATTTATGAAACCATGACCATTGTTGGTGGAACCATGAGATTTTTATACCAAAATCTCGTCACCCTCATGATATGAGATAGGTATCCCCTTGACTGCTCCAATCCCTCAGAGTTTCCCTAGAGAAATGAAGGAATAAATCAACCCCTTGCAATTTTTCCCTCTTTTGAGCTGGTGACGCTCTTTCCCCATTGATCAAAAGCGTTACCCAAGAAGCAAAGAGCCAGCACTACTCCTGATACATGAGAGAAGAGAGGTGCCACTGCTCTTTCTCTTACTGACAAAGGCGGTTGCCTCTTATCACAGCCTGTTTGCTTCTTTGGAAAAGCGGTGCTAGGGTTTTGAAGGTAAAAAGAGAAGCTTCAAGAGGATTCTCGAAGCTTGCCTATGTGGAGTCTCATCCCTATGGTTTAGGACCAACTGGAGCTCGAGATCCTCCCTTTTAGGATCTAATATCCACCTCACCCATGATATCCTCAACCATACCTATCCTCCCATGCCTTTAAATACTGGCTCATCTCCCATGGGTCAAGGGAGGAAGAATTGTGTTTCATACCCAAAATCTGTCAAAACCATTCTTGAGTCTTTGGAGGCAAGGAGCCATTGGAAGGAAATCTCGAAACTAAGGATTAATTGGTTGTAAACCTTTCCATTCATCTTAATGCAAAGCTGATTTATGTCCCACATTACTGTTGTTTTTTATTTCACATGTACATGTTGTTAGATTCCTTAGTCACTAACATGGATCAGTAGATTATGTTCTGGTAGCTTTGATGTGTTTGTGTGTTTGATCTGATTGCAGGTACACGGGTGCACTATTGAAATGGCATTCCAGGTATCTACGATATCCAAGGAGGGTATTCACCCTTTGTCATTCACTCATTTGTTCTGGATATGAACCATTCAGACCAGAGGAACAGCTTCTGTCCATAGAAGGTGAAATATTCCTACTAACAGAGATCTAGTTATGTAACCATGAGATCTAGTTTTTGGCTATTTTGGTGTAAGGAAAATTGATGAAAACCAAACTCAACATATTCACCAAAAAGTCAAGAGATTGGGGTTTAAGGTTGATTCCACTAGTTATGTGTTCAAAAAACTAAAGATCTTTTCTCTATAATTAAAGGATCTTCAACTCTACAAATTATTCTTTCAAAGTACGTTAGGTTCAAAGAAATAATGGTATACCTAACATAATTATTTTTTCATACAAAATCAATGAGGAAAAGGATAATCAAAGTCCTTGGCATTCATCCATAGTAACACTAAACATATATCTAGAATTTGGCATTGATGCATAATAGCATCAACCATATACTTAATATAAAAAGTACTTTCACAATGAGTATATTCACCTACATATATCCAAGAGTAGCATGCTAGAAATAAAACTTCATTGAATTAAGAAAACTCATCATGAAAAACTCACAACCTGAAAAAATGAGGAAAAAATAGAGAGTTCTGCAACACTCTCATGATAAAGAACACATGATTATAGCTAGAAGGAAAACGAGAACACGATTTGAAACAAAATTGTTAAGAAAATAGGCGTTAAGAATTCTAGCACCAGGAACAAAACCTTCTTTCAATACTTGGTCAAATGGAGAAATCGGGTATTGAAGATGCAGCCTGGATGACAGAGAAAGAAATTTCCAAGTACAGTGTGCATCCTAAAGATTTAATGAAGAATTGTTTTCTTACCTAGGAGTATGATGCAAGAGCATCCATCTTAGCTTGATGAATCAGGATCCAGCTCATATTTCATTTATTGATGAGTCAATCCGCCATGTAATCATTTCTAGATAAATTTGGTTCATTGTTAGAAAAATAAGGTTAGTTTTAATTTGTAATAAGTGGGAGATAGCCATTTTTCTCCTTGATCCCTGCGTGGAATTCATCAAGGATCGATCTTTGCTGATGGGGTTTACTTTTGTTAGGTTCTCATATCCAACTTAGTCTGATTTGACCAGTTTATTGATTTTTATAAAAAAATGAATGAATGTGGTAGAAAGGCATGAGTGAGGCATGCACATACGAGTGAAGGAGGAGTGATCAATTAAGAGTTCTCTATGTGTAATTGAATTTTCACTAATTTGAATAAAGAACCGAGGATCATAATCTGTGTGTGGTTTGATGGACTCCATCTCTTGATAAAGCTTCGTGAAAACATAATTCATCTCATATTCACTCGTAATTTTGTGTATGAGCTCTGTGGTTTCGTGTTGCCTAATTTTTCAATCACAGAAGAAATTGATCCTTTCAGTGATCAATTTGGTGAAATCACGAAGACGTATCTTGGAGAAGATTGAACGGAAGGGAGTGATCTTGATGAAGATCGACAGTCACAATTCATTTCCGCAGCAAAGGAAGAAAATCCACAAATTTTGATCACGATCCATACTTGGAATCAGATCGATGATCAAGAATGAATCCACAGAAGATCGATGACGAGGAAGAGGTACTGTGAGGAAGCTCGAAGCTAGGAAAGAATCAAAGTGTGGTTTCAAAAAGTTGAAAAGTCGAGTTCTGCTTTCTGACTCAGAAAGGAGGAAAAGGTGTATGCGGAAGGGTGAAAAATTATTGTTTCCCAAGATAGACAAGCAATGTTCTGCTATCCAGACTGGAATCGAAGTTGTGGAATCAAAAGTGCGAATGTGAAGAAATTATTGTCTGTGGAAGTTGAACTTTCGATTTCCGCATCCCGCTTAAGTGCAGAAAGGCGCTGGCGCAAGAGGAAGTGCGGAGGTGGAAGTGCGCGGTTGGAAAAGTTAACTTTCTTCTCTCCAATTTCTGCTAGAGTGCGGAAAGGAGGAAATCCTAGTGCGGAAGGAAATGTGCAGAAACCTAGAACTCCTCTACGGAAGAAAGTTAGACCGTACGAAAAGCTGTTTAACACAGACAATTTGGCCTATTAGTTTCGTATTTCGAAATTCTGAAGCCTGCAAACAAACGAGTGCCATCAAAGAATATATTCAAACTATTTCTATTAACATTTAAATATTTTTAAATTTTAAATAAATAGAATTATATATTTTAGATTTTAAATACATATTTTTTTCACATCTTTACATATAAAATATGCTAATTTATAATTTTAATTATTTAAGCAAAATATAATTTATTTTTTTACTTTGTTTTTTTTCCATGCTTATGTCATCTTCCATATTACCTTAGATTTATCTTATATATTATTTTCATAAACCAATTTTAATTATTTAAAATATAATAAAGAATTTGATAAAGAAAAAATATAAAATGATGTAAACTAAAAATATTTTCAAATTGATTTTCAAATTCTCACTTAATAATAGTTTTATTCAATTTATCAATAACCAAATTCTATTTACCATATTTTTTTAAATTATATAAAAAAAATTACTTAAAAATAGCTATATACTAAATTACAAACATTTTTAAACTTATTTTCAAATTATCTTATAAATATATTCAATTCATCAATGATCAAATCTATTCTACCTTTCCAATAACTACTAATAAAAATGGGGTGTATTTAGAAAAATAACAATACTCTAATAGATTTTTGTGAAACAAAATTTTAAATGTTTTCATTTTTTTACTATACTAAAAATAAACAAAAAAGAAGCCATTGATTCCTGGGATTATTATGAAACCCGTAGAAACAAATTCAACCCGATATATAGGATTATAGTTATTTTGATATTGGTTATCCTTATTAAACAAGCGGCCCAGATTCATGAGCCATAGTGTTGCTCGGATGGATGGAAGGTCTTTCATATCATTTACCCGGATTTCATTGATGGATATTGCACAATGAATACCCAACTTAATGATATCCTCAAAATATTAATATTATTTGTATTGTGAAGTGCATGATGCAAAATCCATTTACTAGAATTACATTGTTAAAGTTTTTTATAGTGTGCAGAGAATAAATTCTGAATATATAGATAACGTTTTACATATATGAAGCTACCCACTACAAGATGCAGAATGGATTTTATGATAGTCGTTTTGTTTGGTATATAAGAAAGATGCTTTTAATTCTAGATCCTCAATAGTCCAATATCACGTATCATGGCCTTATTCATTCATTTTATAAACTTTTGAACTAAGATGTGAGCCTTGAGGACCGCGAAGACAGGTAGCGAGCTGGCGAGGATATGCTGTGGTAAAGTCGCGACTGCGTAGTGGCGGCGTCAAAGATTAGGGCATCAGTCCAAGGACAGGCCCACGGGAGGGAAGGAGGCCCAGGCTTACCCTAAACGCCGAACTGTGGGCCACATAGATATCCGGGAGCAGCTCCGATGTGGAAGTTAGGGTAGCAGCAACAGAGAAAGGGACCTATGGTGAATAGCCGAGCTGACGAGAAGACTGGAAATGTTTAAGGGAATCACTGGGATAGAAGAGGAGAAAGGGAAGGCAACGAAGGGTGTAGGAGGTAGGGCAGCATTGGAGCAGCTACCTAGAAATAACAAGCGAAAGGAAAATATTAAGAAGAAAAATGAGGATCGTTTAGGCGCTTTGAAGTGAGGTTACAAAGGGGCCTAAATCCTAGGGCGTTTAAGGTGAAGCATGGCCAAAAGGAGGAGGCTTAGTCCAGACAAAAAAAACTACTCCAAAACACCAAGGATAAACGTTAGGGAACCTTCACGAAGGAAACGTTCCTCTTTTCTTTGAGGTGATAAATGGCTGGTAAAGGAAAACTCTAAGCGAAATGCAGCCCTATTGTTACCATGCAACTCAGAACATGTGTCATCTAACAACTAGAACATGCATCATTTAACAACAATAAACAGAAAGGCAAGAAACAGTCCTTAAGCATCCTCTCCAAAGAGCCATAGTTATGGAAAAAGTAGTAATATAGTAATAATCCCACTTATCTCATGATTTAAAATGAAAGTGAGGAGATATACTTATACTATCTCACACTCACTTAAAGCATCTAGGCCCACATTCCTTACAATATATTAATTTGAAAATTAAGATATTAACTTAAAATTAGAACAAGATAATACTAAAATATTACTCATTTGTAGGGTTAAGGTAGGCTACTAGGGATGTTTGTTCCCTAGGGTGCCAAAAATAGCCTTATCGAGCAAGACATTAGAAACGAAGGGTTGGAATGGGCTCGGAGGCAGATTCCATACCCCTACTAACACCAATATGTTGTAAAATCCCTCAACACCTCCATCAAATGACACGTCGTCCTGGTGAAAGGAGAGAATGTCCTCTCGAGGAAGAATTCCCAGGGGAAGGAGAACATGTAGTGTAATAGGTCAAGACAACATTATAAGAGCAAATAGACAACATATGGAGCCATGTGGCACAATGGTCAACCCTTAGGATCCCCGGTCACCAACCCCGAGGTAAAGAAACGTCAACAAAGGGGAGTCGACGATGCTATTAAGCGAGGATTGCCCCAAAGGAGGAACCAAAGGGCCCAACCATGACTACCATTGCTCAATCACATCCTTCTTAGTTAGGTTCTCACTCTGTTTTTCACTTAGACATACTTGAAGGCGTGTTGAGGTACAAATGCAACGTAACATACACTTTTAAGATTAATAAAACCTTCACAAAAGTTTATCAAAATATTTGTTCCAAATATATGTCACATAGAACTTTAAAGATTTTAAGACATAATTCTAAAATTAAACTCCATAAATAGAATGGAGATTAAAATTTCCAAAGTTATATAAAGCTTTCAATCTTTTAATGATGAGGGTGTAATTATGTAAAATCATTACCATAAAAGTTTAAAAGGTTAAAAAAATAAAATTTAAATATGATAAGTTAATAATAATAATAATAATTTATGTATAAGAAGGATACAAGTTTTTTAAATGATAACATGTAAAGTTTATTTTTAAAATTTATATTTATTTTTAAAATTTATATTTATTTAATTGCTTTTTGAAAATGTTACAATCTTAATATATATATATATTTTAGGTAAAGTTAGCATCTATAGAGTTCTTTATGTAAGGGGAGTGCCTTAAGAATATACTCATTTATTGTATATAATTCTTTTGAATATTTAATAAATTTACAATTAAAATGGACTTGTGTTAACTATGTAGTTAATTAAATAAAAGCAATTAAAAAATAAATTACATTCACATTATAGATATTTCAAATTTTGAATCATAAGAGGCAAGTTACATTTTAAAGGTCAATGTGAGAGAAATGTATAATGCTCATGTGGGATGCACCCATAGCATAGGGTGGCTCGATATATATTAAAAAAAACTAAAAAATTAAAAAAAACAATATGGAGAAGATATGCACCCTGTGTAGGGTTTGTAGGTCTACATGGGTTGGGGTGGTGGAATGTGGGAAGGAGTTGTTTATAACAAGAAGAATTGACAATTGCATGGGGAATAGGAGTGACAAGAAATAATCAAGCATAAGTTTTGGCTTTGTACAAAGGCCTATTACTACTTATTGTGGACACAACAATTGACGAACCAATGAGAGAACTAGTTATCTCTTCCTAACTCACTTAAAGACTTACCTTCATCCAAGAGTTAAAGATAAGATCTTTTAATGGTTATAATAACTCCTATTTGAATGGGTACCACTTTGATAGATGTTCAAAATTTCAATAATATATGAATCCGTTGGAGCATGTTTTTGGACCTATTTTGGGAGTTGCACATTGGAACTCGATTACGCGACAAGTTAGCGAAAGGACCATTGTGCATAAAAGGAATAACTTAGTTAGAAGTAGTTGGAAACCTGTGTCCACATTGTAACATGATCAACCCATTTTGAAATGTATAGATATGTAAGTGGTTTTGGATAGAAAGGAGTTAGTATATTGCTGTCAGGATAGATTCCTTAATAGTGGTTGTTATGTTATGTAATTATGTGGCTGAAACAGAGGTTTGAGGCGCACTACGCAAGTTTTGTGTTTGATATGACAAGTGTCTTTTTAACTATGCACATGTGTGATATCTTTCTATTATTGCTTTGAATATTTTATTAGATACTATGAATATGTTATCCATTTTGCACATAAAGTGAATGTATGGTAGATGAATAAGAATGATTGTCTCCTGTCCCTTCATCACCGCTGAAACTTGGTTCCCATAGTTCCCATAGACACCATGAGTGTGACTTCATATTTTTGTAGTTGATTCCAAAAGGGGTGGTGCCTAAAGGTTTTTTTGGTGAATTAGTCTTAGAGCCTTGGTCTTCCCACTATGCAGCAAATGGTTCTGTTGTCGGGACGAGTATATGAAAGAAGGGAAAGTAGAGGCTAGTTAATGGTTTTATGGATACCAATGAAAGAAGAGATAGAATAGTTTTTAGAAGAAAATAAACTTGAATTTACCATAAACAAGAACCATCACCCACACCTCAGTGCAAGCGAGTGGATGTGAAGATACATATCTTCGGATCTACATGAATTTTTTTTTGCAGAATTCCTAATAATATTAATAGAGTCCCTATTGAGGTTATCGGAGAAAAACCCGAAGTTTTGTGTCAGTGCGGTAAGAGATTGGTCTCTTGAATTGATCTAGAAAGTAATATTGTAAGAAACCAGAACTCATGAGAAATATATTTATGGTTGGATAGTGTGTTGAAGGGTTATGTTATGGAATTTTCCATAGACTTCAATCAATTGTACAATACTATTGAAAGAAATTTCTTTAAAGGTCCACATGGTGCATATTTGAGATATTTATCAACCTGGATCAAGATGTTTTTATGTGATAAGGGGATTTTGATGTTGGAATCTCATCATAAGGGGCCTTCCCATGCATAGGGGGAGTGGGGGCTATCTAGGGATGATATAAGAATATGAAAGGGATGTAGGAGAGAGTGGATAAAGAACAAATGAATTTAGAATACCAAAAAATGATGAACATCTAATGATAGACGAGATGAAAGTGTTGTTTAGTGGAAAAATATTTAGAATCAGTGGGAAGAGGACTATGGATGATAGATAAGGGAAGCACAACGAGTTTGAAGAAAGAGACACCAGAGAAATGTTCCAGATCGGAGGAGTACTACACATAGAAATAAAAGAAGAGGATCATCAACTCATTCCAATAGGAGAGGAGTCATTTCATTCTAGCAACAATACTCAGGTCGTTCCTTGCATCAAAGCTATGACCTCATGCATGTCTCCAATTTATTAGGTAAGAACCAAATATTTATCATGAACTCTTGTAGTTAGTACAAGAAGTAAAGCTATCTATAAATCTACTCATAGTAGTGTAAGTAGTACAACAACTCAAACTTAGTCAGTAGTACCTAGGAAGAATAATTCAAAATACACAATGGTGGATCCCACATTGAGGATGTAGGTTTTTCATGGAGTGGGTAATGAAGACCTAGGAAAAAATTTATGTATCTATGACACAATTTGGAAAGTAATGCAGGTGTTATATGATGATACAAAAATTTGACATCTAGTAACCACATTCAGGGACCACACATTGCAATGTTTTATGAAATATCAGTCCACCATGGCTGTGAACCAACCCAAAACATTAGATAACATAAGAGACACTTTCTTGAAGGAATTTAAGAAAGAAAAAACTTAGTCATAGTGCATTAAATAGATGAAGGAGATTAAGCAGTTACAAAACGAGTTTGTATGGGACTTTAACCAAAGGTTCAAAGCACTAATGGATAGGTTTACCTTCCATATTCCTAACGCATAGCATAAGGAATGGTTTATTGCATTATTGTTACCCCATACATGCTGCTTGTTGACACAACTAAAGATTACATCATGGTCATACACGCTAGAGAGTGCTATGAAATTAGAAGAATCCTGCATAGGAAATACTAGCATAGGAATGGCTTAAGTTCAGTCATAATTAGCTGTGTTGATGATCCAGTTGCAGGACATTATTAAAGTAAAGGACAAACACAAATAGATATCATGTGTCACATGAATAATGGAAGGTCACCAAAAAAAAGAGTACCCCACTCTTATAAACTATTTGGCTATAATATCCTTCAATCCCTTGACCACGAGAAGAGATTTATGGTGTGAGATATGTAGAGGGAATCATTCCCGAACTACTTGTCCCTTACTAGAGGAGTATGTGAGAACCCCTAGAAATTTGTTTTGTAATTTTTGTAAATCGGTAGGACATGATGAGAAGGATTGTCACACGCTAGATATCATGAGAGATAGCACTTTGGATAAATACAGAGTCCAAGAGGAAGTTTCACCAGAACGAGGGGTAACTCAAAATAATTCTTGAACTAGAGGCTACATTCAATGTAGAAGAGACGGATTTCAAGGTAACAAAAGAGGAGGAGCTGCCAGAGGAAGACGGCCAATTATATGCTACAACTGTGGCCAACAAGGACATTTTGTGTGGGCTTGTGAAAAGATGTATACAACATGCACCTACTATAGATAATTGGACCATGCAATGGAGGATTTTCCACTAATAATCGTAAAATGGTAGGAGAAAAGGAATCAAAATAATTAGAATGTGTATAAGATATCAGTAGAAGAGAATAACGATCAACCTAGAGTAGTATTAGTAACAGATGGAGGAGCAAGAATAGGATGGATGCGATAGAACACGGTAATAAATTGAACAACATGTCAGAAAAGAAAGAACCCCAGCTACACCATTTGATCCAAAGAGGGATAGAGATACATATACTCAGAAATGAAGGACTTAATGCAACCATAAAACAAATAGTCAACTTCAGAACCTATGTATGAACAACTTCCTGTATATCACATGCCTCCAATTTATGACTACATAGCTGAAGAGAGGCATCTTGCACACATAAGTACATTCACAAGTTTTCTAAAATGCTATCTAGAATTAATAAAAGATGAGAATGCATTAAACATAATGTGTAGAATGATCCTTTGGGTATGTAGAAGAATCAATAAGGTAGCGCATGCTTGGAGAAATAGCTAGACATATAGCTCCAAACACTCTATCACAGTCATTGAACCAGTCACTTAGCTCTTGATAAGAATATTCACTAAATCCAATAGATATCTCATAGATATTTTTTCTCTCAGAGAGATGAGATCGTCTTCAATTTCCACTCTGAATATCTTTTGAATGGAGCAAGAAGAGGAACTGATACTCTCGAATCCATTTGAAGTTGTACCTGCAAAATAAGCCTGCAAATTTGAAAAAAAGGATTCATTAATGAGCTCCCAAAGCTCTGGTTTCATGTATATATTTGGTATCCCGAGATCTAATACCATGTAGAAATTCTAAATCCTTAATGGCATAAGGAATTTCATAAACTAGCTAAGGATCTATGCACACAATTAACCTCATGGAGAATTGCATAGAATTAACATAAGTAGAGAAGAAGAGGAATTAATGAACTCACATTAATGAATGATCAATAAATGATAATTGATATTATTACATAGGTAATTCATCTTTACATAGGAAAATCTAGTTTCTAGAAGACAACTATTGCTAGCTCATAAAGCATGCTTACTAATTATGATAAACCCCCATAGGTGGCTAAAGCACTTTCCGAATCTATCAAGGACCTCACGAATTAGCAATAGAATGAGTGAGTGATGATAAGTGAAGGGAAGACTTTCTAATCTTGGAATATGGAGAGAAAATCATGGAGGATGGGTTGGCAACAAAAGATGTTAGTTTCCTAGTTAACTAGCTTTACCCTATCCACATAAAAGATGGATAAAAAAAGAATAAGACATAATATGGAGGAAAGCGCAGTTACTAATTCTGGGAGTCAATAAAGTGGTCAATATCAACCTAGAATCAAAATTAAAACATTCCCGGGGTATAGATGGAAATTGGTGACCTTGTAGTGCAAGCGGATGTCAACTATCTATGCTAGTAGGTAGGAAATTAATCAAAATTGATTAATTATTTTATCCTAAGTTGTGAGTGGGTTTATAATATTCCAACACCCCCCTTTAAGTATGGCTTTATGATGATATATATATGCGAAGAAAAACCACATGGGGAAAATCCTCCCTCAAGAAAGGACATGAGAGGCAAACCAAAAATGTTGAACTACTACTGATGTTGCTCCAAACTAAATGCTAATGTCTGGAGGAATGTTCTTCTTGGGAAGAAGAGAAATATGCTCACTTGGATCAAGAATAATTGTAGGATGGAAACTTGGACCATGTAGAACAACTACTATCCAATGATGTGAAAGATATTGAGAGTTGTAATCAGCACCAAGATGATGTAATGACTTGAAATTTGAACCAAAAGAGACAAAAGCAGCTACACATAGGTGAAATAAGAGTCCAAAAGAATGTATGAGATCTCTAATTTCATTTACACAGATAGGATCCTTGCAAGTGACAATGTAGGATCATAGAGAATGCATAGGATCAAATAGTGTGAATGAAAGGGCTCCATGGGCTGATCTAGATTCAAAATAATCCAAAATAACACATATTATCACTAGTACATGTGCACATTTTTCCGACAGAAAATCATTTCTATTGCAACACTTGTGAGTTGCTATAGGGACAAACATGACCCCTTTTTTTTGTGGAAAAACTTTCATCGTTGTAGAAACACTTTCCATAGTTTGTCGCTATAGAGACTTAAAATACATGAAACATTTGTTGTTTAAAAATCAAAATGTTTCACTATAGTGACATGTCCCCATCTCTATAGCAACACATCTATCGCCCCTCTTTTGATGCACTTTTGTTGCTATTCTGACGAATGTTCCTTGCTATTCCAATGAACTGTTGTCGCTATTACAAGAAAATTCCCTCACCATTTCGACAAACTGAACATGCTATTCAGACAAAGGGTTGTCGCTAGTTTGATGAACTGAACAGGCTATTCTGACGAAACGTTTTTGTTAGTTTGACGAAGTGTTGTTGCTATTCCGATGATGAGAAATCACTATAGTGACGCTCGTGTGTACAATTATTTGATGGGCTTGGTATACTAGCGATGGAAATTTTGTCGCTAGTATAGCAAGCACGTCGGAGACTTGTACACATGGGTGTCACTGAAGCGACGAAGCTATTATTTAAAAAAAATCATGTTGATTTGTGATGAGATAATCATCGTAGTGTAATGTGGATGTGTGCGACAATTACCATTGAAAATGCTAAGAGGATATGCGGTGCATATTATATTTGATATTTCATTATCACAAAAAGAGCGTACATTTTCATCCAAATTAAGGGCATGTTTTTTTCCCCTCTTTGTGTAGTAGATGAGAGACAACCTTTTTTGGTTCAGCATCAACTTCAAGAAAATCAATATCTTTTCCAAAATATCCCATCCTAGCTGAATGTTGCATCTCTAACTCTAATTGAATGTAGTAGTTTCCTTGGTTGAAGCGGTGTATTTCTCTATTGAATGTAGTTAAGTCAAGTGAATATTCCAAGTTTTATAAAAATCCAAACTCGAGAATATATTCTAATGTTTGTTGAAACATTGACCCTAAAGAGATCTGTATGTTGATGCTTTTATATTCCACATATTCCTAAACACAACAGTACAATAGATGGGAGAGGACCCTAATACTATTTCCATAAGATGATCTTTGAAGAATGTAATTAATAAAAAACCATGAACATTTCAAGATCAAGATAAGGAGAAATGGGTACATTAGGTAGAGGGTCAGTCGAGTTGAATTTGTAATTTAGCTCAAGAGAAACTACTTGTGGATATGGGTCTTCATCGAAGATACTGTCATTTGGTATTCTACAAGGAAGTATGCTTCAACCATCCTATAAACGATAGCTTTATTTGCAAAATAAAATCTTTTAATATTGCATAAATGATGAATAATGAGTCTTCATCTTCCTCATTTCACACTTCAAATCATATACATTCTACCCTAAGCCAAAATCTACACAAAGATTTGAAACAAACTTCAAATATGGGCACAATCTAATGTAAGACAGGGTATAATTCAGACTGAGGCAAGGTGTGCTGAGCTGACTCTGCTCCGAAAATACTCTCTAGACAATATTTTGATTCATTCTTTGGACATTAATAAAATTATCTTATCTTATCTTATATCCAAACCATCAAAATTGTGCTTAAAGGGCAGGGACTCCAAGGATGCGACCCATTCCAGAGAAAAGAGGCAACTGAGACATAAATTAGTTTTGTTGCAAACAAGGTGATGTCCTCCATAGGAAAAGCCACAAAAAGGTCAAAATATAAATCAACTCTTCTAAATGTAATTTGTAAATTCAAAATAGGGTTTGATACCTCAATGTTCAATAAATCCCTTCCTTAAAAGATTGTTGTTATAGGTTCCTTGTATGTTTATATAATCCAAAGACTCATATTTTACTTTAAAAAACACATACCAACCTCCATAATGTGGATTGGTCTTGACATCTGTCACAATTACTCAAAATATATGCCAAAAAATACCCATAATTGCAAAGATAGTCGTAGGATGTACCAAAAAATGAAAAGTTCAATGTTGTTTGTATGCCTTGAAATACTCCTTATCGTTGTCAAGAGGCTAAGACATACTTAGACTTGTCGAAAATTCCCAATACTACTAGTAGATACTAATGCTACAGGACTATGTATCTTCCCTTAGAGAATCATCTACAAAATACATCAAAAGCACCTCCAACTAGTATATAAAAACAAGCTGCAAAACAATTAATTCATTTTTCTCAACTTTCAAACCACCTTGCTCACTCTTGTAGCGAAAGCGAGCGATTGGATTCCTTGTATTTCATGTGATTAAAGGGGGACTCTCCCAATTCCAAATAATCAAGAGTTTGTATCCTTTTTTTCATTGTGTAAATAAAGAATAGAAGTAATCTAAATTGTGGAATGAGACATCAAATGGGACTTATCACTAGACTAAGGGTCATAAACCTAGTGTAACTCATGCTTTTAGAAAAATAATGGTTTGATACATTAACATGCAATGAACCTCACCGAGAGTGTTTTCAAAGAAGTATGATAAAATGGAATTCCTTGATCTTTGCATGAATGAAGAATGAATACATAATTCCAATTAGCTTTGTCACAAAATGACTAATTAACTTGTTATTCACTTATCTAAGGATTAAAGTCAATGCCTCTGGTCTCACTTGCGTGTTGCATGCCCAATGATGAAGTATTTGTTTAATTACTTCCTTGGAATAATATCCCTTTAAATGGTCTAAAATATTCCCTAGACTGCTAAGGTATGGCAGAATTTTGCTATCTTCAATTGCATGGAACAACTTTGTGAAAAAATACTTGGTATCTGCACATATGCACGAGATTCATCGTGCATGCATTAATGCAAGATAAGTGCCAACCTACTTCATAAAGAAAGATACTAATGATGATTTAATCTCAATATGCCATATCTCATAAATAAAATTTCCTTGTAACAATATAAAGAGATATTTCTGCAATGCTGGTAAAGAAATAATCATGGAAACATGTTAGTTTACTATGTGCTGATAACTTGGATGCAATGTGCCCAAAACTCTTATTTTCACTATTGTACATGCTATTTAACCACCGAGAATTACATTTTGTGGATATATGAGGTTGTTTTAATGCCTATATTTTCTTTTGATATCAATCTATTGCTGATTCAAGGTCTAAAAATGACCAGGTTTCCAAACAATTGAGGCTTAACCATTTGTTACTGCTTCAAGCATGCCTAAAATGTTGATTCTTTACTGACTTCAGGTGAAATAAGGCTTCCTTTCCTATGTGATGTGCCCAAAAATTATCTTACTATTCATTCATTTTCCCAGAGTTGACAATTACCATGATTTGTTGTTGGTTTATAAATGTTTTCTATTGTTGAGAGGGTGGGACAGTCCCTAAATTGTGTCCAAAATTGTTGTCTCTGCCCACATTCATGCCCAACAATATCATGAATTAACCCAAACCTGATTCAATAATCCCTAACATTACTTCATACCTACCAGAACTCACCCATACATGACTATGAGGCCTCTTATTATTGGTTTCACCAAACAATCTGAGTCATAGCTAAGATTTGAGGTTAGAACCAAAACCAAAAATGATTTTGAAGCTAATATAAGGTAAACTCATGCTTCAAAGTTATTGGGAAACTTCTTAGGCATAAAACATATTTGATAACCCATCATAAACAACCAATAGAAAGAAACCAACTTAAATGATGGTATGCTGAAGGAAACAAACATTTAGGATCTATGAATGTAAGATGAAAGAAACAAATCTTTAAGATTTGCGTAATATGGCATAGATTCTGCCTCTAACTCACTAAATGTATGAAAAAAAACCCTTCTTCTCGCCGTGAATATTTATGCTTGGGAATATACCTGTTAGTGTAGGTTAAATTTTGATGTTGTTCAGACAACCTGTACTAGCATTTCCTTTCATATGATCTTGTAAATCCTGCATACAAAACTACCCAGAATCATAACTTCTTGTAATCATGATATTTACTTTAATGGAAAAAACACATATTTCATTAAGTTTGG